>KK112069.1:128459-159362 GCA_000611955.2 Stegodyphus mimosarum | reverse complement strand
TTCATAATCACTAACGTGAAGCCATTTAACAGGTACAAGTAATTCTTACTCACGGTTATTTACAAATAAAATAACCTTCATGTAATCCTCTTTAAATTTTCGCACGAAAGCGGAGATATCATTACGAAAATGGCGCAAGTTAAATCAACGAATGTTTATCTCGCCTCTTCCACGACTGTTACTAAATTTCAGAAAAATGCGAGAATAAAAGCTTTGATATCAAGAGTAATTTGGGAGAAACATTTCGCTCATTGCAAAGCTGGGAAGGAAAAAAAAAAGCATTGTAACTGTGATTCTCACTTTAAATTATTCAACCGTAACAACTATTCCCAATATGGCGATTAAAGGTCACGCCTGCGTTCCCTCTGAACAATATTTTAATAATTTCGTTGGACTTAAAAGCAACGGGGGCCGTCAAATCTCAGCAGATCACTTAAGTCCTTCTCTCCCTCACTTACTAATTAGTGGTCCGACGCTTAGATGAGCAAACTCGCATAAAGTGAGACGTAATCGAGAGTAATTTTCGGCCCAGGATTCTCGAATTACTCGCTGTCTGTGGACAGCGACTGGACATAAAGGCTAATTACCACCAAAGTCACGCGCTCTGTCGTTTAGTGCATTGGACTTCACGTGACGACGTCACGCTTGGAGTCGCCCCATAGAATTAAGCGGAAGTGGATGCTGAGGGGATACTTTGAAAATCTTGAAACTCATTATAATAAACGCAGAGCCGTAACTAGGCTTGCCAGATTGCTCCTTCAATTTCTTGGCTGTCTCGCCAGAATACATTTCATGTCGAGGAAAAGAGTTTTCTGCTTTCCTTAGTAATGGGTTAGCAGAGCCATCCAAGAGCTACTCGTTCATGGCTTTTAACGCTGATTGAGAAAGCTTCATCTTTTAAGTTCTCTCGTAAATGCTTAAAACTATTACTTAAAGTAAATTGCTTTAATATAAACTAGATATAGCTTTTAATAAACGCAATATTTTGAAGCATTTAAGACTAATAAAAGGTAATTGTTTCTTAATAGTGTTATTGATAACGAATTTTCGTTTTTAATATTCATTCTTAAATTTAAAAAAAAAATTCTGATAAATGTTGGTATATTCAGGAAATTTCCTTTAAAGAAAAATCGTGTTATTTATTTCCATACTTTTATCACGTTAATTCCTAGCTATATGTTTGACACATAAAATAATTTTCTGATCATGTTTTTATCTTTGATGATGGTGTCTGAAAATGGGCCTGTTTACGAATCCCTTGGAAGGCATGCAAGTTTGTAAGAGTGTATAGTGTCTTTGTTGTATGGCTCCACTTCAAATACTGACGAACCTAAAGTCCTGTCGAGAGGTTTGGTGGTTGAAAGAAAGAGAGAGGTTTATCGGAGCGAGTGTGATTCAATTGCTCCTTGTAAACCATCTTAGGTAATGTTCTTGTTAATAGGCAGCAGTCTTGTTAATGGGTAAGCAAAGTTCTTGTTAACGGCTGAGTATTGCCATTCCTGGCAAATGTAATTAATTGAAAGTTTCAAGGCCTTTAAGAAAACTATAGCAAACATATTTTCATGATATACTAGTTTCCAAAGAATAAAAAAACGTGTTTTCGAGTATATGAACCTTAGTAAAAAGAATCTAAAACAAAGGCAATATATAAGAAATGTTATAAAAGTATAATTTCGATTCCCATATTACAGAGAATAATGTTGAAATATATTTCCGTACTTTCAGTTAAAACATTTTAAAACTGAATAAGGTAAATCACAGTTTTTAAGAGGCAAAGAAATTAAAAAAAAAATCGTCTGGTTAAATTAAGAATGCATTGTGGGCTGCCTTTCCTTTTTCTGAGATCATTATCCAGAAAATTCGAGGTGGACTTCAGGGAATTTACATGACCGTTTTCTAATATTTAGAAAAAATGAGGGAAAGTGTTGGAAATTTTCTCATTAATTCTAGAGCAGAAGAAGTAATACAAAAGGTGAGAATAAATTAAAATTAATATGTATTACGTATTGTAATATTGGCTTTCAACGTTACCATCATTTTCCATTTAAATAGTTATTTTATAATCTGGATCTTTACTGTCATTTTTCACTTCTGTTTCCTCGTTAGAATGCAAATTAGACTGAGTATTTAAGCTGAGACTGACAGATTCTAAGACAGAGCGTCTTTCTGTGTGAGTGAGCTCCCAGTTCTGATAGCCTGAATTTCTCGGCTTTGCATTATTCGCTGTCAATATCTAAATAACTACACCGTTTAGGTTTGTGAGCTAACTTAGTACTAAATTACATTGTTGCACATTGTAGCCTTTGGCTACTAGGTTTTGTTTTTAATTATGAATTTGACTGTTGTCCTAAGTCAGGACTAAGCCCACGTATCACAAAAATGCTATATCAAACTGTAATTGCAGAAATTATGACATATGGTGCAGCAATCCGGGCTATTCCAATGAGAGAGAAAGAAAAGGATCCCTCTGTTGAAGAACGTCAACTCACCCTCAGTATTCCGAATAATATTAAGTACCGCACTTAATAACCTAACAGGCACAATACCACTTCATCTCCAATCCATTAAGGAAGCAATATGCATAACAGTTCTCCAACCCAATCAAAACATCAACTACTAAGATACCACATATCAGCAGAAGAATTCGGAAAGCGTCCTCATCCGTATAAAAGATATCCTGCAGAACTTCACACCAAAATAAAAACAAAAAGCACCTCAACTAGCAAAACAAGAGAAGTCTGTACGGATAGTTTCAAAATTAACTGAAAAATCGTTTCCTGATCCCTGCTCAACAAGCCCGCCATCTAGAAATTAAATGGTAAGGCTTCCTAAAAGATGAAAATAGTGCCCATCAAGCTGAATTATCTGCAGTTAAAGAGACATAGAAATAGCCATAAAAATAACATCCAACAGCTTCGAGATGGACTTAATCAATCAACAATGATAGTCCATTTGCCATCCATACGTAATCCAGACAATAAAGCATCCACCACTTAAGAAATTAGTAATCCTTCCAAGAATACTAACAATCTGCAAATGAACATCTTTTGGATCAAACGTAACAGTGATATTATTGGAAATGACATAGCTGATGCCATTAGCTAAACACACCGCCCTCTATTAAGAAGCCACCTTCATGATTGCCAAATTACCCAAGTCATACTTCCATCAACTTACAGACAAGAAATTTATTCAAATATGGCAAGACGAATGGAATAAAGTTGCAAGAAGCCGCGGAACGTTTGAATTTTGCCCAAATCGGAATACAGGTACAAGACGTTCAAAACCTTCTATTACCTACATAATTGACTATGGACCTACATAATTCTACTACCTACATAATACTACTACCAACATTCCTTCTACTACCTACATAATTGACTATGGACCTTTCTTGTTTGCTTCAACAAAAGACCATACAGACACCTGCGCACGTGAACAAAGAGGCAACTCAGACGATTACTTATTCTTCTGTCAACTTACAGATCTCTATATATGCAGTCCCAACATTATTGACATACCATTTAAAAGAATGGTTATCAAGCTCTGACATCTACATCCCAAGGTAATGGAAATATATAACAAATATAAACACACTAGAAATGGATCTATGCCAAGTAACTCCAGCAACCACCACCAGCCTACAACAGTACAACTTAACAACAAGAAAGGAACTCTCACCACATTTATAACACGAAGAAAAACTTTACAATCATTCCCCTAAACATATTTTAATTGTATATTATTATAATTATGTGTTGCTTTTGCTATGGTATTATATATGAATTAATTTATATTTATGCTGCGAGTACTATATACGATGTATGTTTTACATTGTGTATATAAATATATTAACCTTGCGACCCTCGTGAGTACCTCATAAGAGGCACGTTGCTCTGGATAGTTAGTGTAAAGGGCTGTACCTGTTCTGTTCTAATGAAGCTTCTGGTACCTCTTACACTTTTAACTGCACTTGTTGCTCTAAGTTATATCGCAAGAAATGTTTGGATGATCCTGTTAAGCACAAGACGTGCAATTAATATTAACGTCTGATTTAATAAAAAGATTTTTTAAACCTTCTCGAGACTGTAGTTCTGCCCAGACATAGCTATAATTCGCTCTACGTCTATTAGGAGCTTGACACCAGTTTATGCTAAAAAAAACCCGTCAAACTTTAGAAGTTTGAACAGATGAGTGTATATAAAATGTTTTTAGTTACCTCTAATTTTATGTTCTTAGATAAAAAGAGAAAGTTTTCCTTTTGTGGCAACTGGTAATCAAGTGCTTTTTTAAAATTATTTACAGGTTTGAATAAAAAGTCGCCGGATACCATCTAAGTAAGGCAAAATGTACTTTCGTGGAAATTTTTGCAAACAGTTTAGTGCAATTCTAGGAGACTTTAGGTATAGAAGGTCAATTATTCTTAGAAGTGTCACCCTTTTTCTGATTTTGCAGGGCACTAAAATAACGGCTGTTAGTTTGAAGGTTTAAGTTGATTTTCAAATTCTTTGAGCTCAGGAAAAGATTAAACGCCAATTTTAAATCAATCAAAGTAACACGTCCAAGAACAAATGTTGGGCACACTAAAGTAACAAGAATCTGAGTAAGTTGCATAAATTACCAGGAATCGTTTCAGAGGGTGATTAGGGCTTTCAAAACTAGTCTAAAAATTTTTTGCAACTTCCGCTAATTCTTATTGCTTAGTTCCTTAAATAAATTATTGTTTTTTTTTTTCAGATCTATTCATAAATTGATTCCTTAGTTTATGAACAATTAAGATACTTTTTTATAAAAATGGGTGCAATTTAGAATTTATGTTGTCTTAAAATACCAAATTCAAAAATAATAACTTCTATGATGTGAAAATAAATTTTTAGAAATTCGCATTAAAAAACTTGATAAACCTGTATGCTTTTAGCAATATTTTTAAACGGAAATTTGAATTGGAAAGACCTCGGGTAATAATGATTACACGAAAATAAGTCTTTTGTTTGATTTGGCACAGTTTTTGATGGCGTTTAAATAAAACTGTTTAAGTTTGACAGTTTCATAAAACATATGTAATCAAAGTTGTAACAGTTTGAAAGTCTGCCTTATTCAGTTCATTTCGGATGCTTAGGATAAATTGTCTACCATTGGTCATTCAGGAGATATTAAATCGTATGATCAATATTTTAAAACACTATATATACAATATATTCATATATAAAAAAGCAAAATACATTTTAATGTAGAGTAGCAGGTAGGTATACGTTATTAATCCTTTCCAGATCTTCATCAAACTGGACGCACATCACACGAACTTTATCAGTAAGAAAGAAAGGGAAAATAATTATTTCGTTCTCATAACAAATGCTATTGTTATTATAACGGTGTTTAATTACAAAATACAAATGAAACGGCTATAATGTATGGTGTACGCAAATAAAACACAGTACATGATAGTGTATATAAATGTTTTTCTGCTATCCAAATCCACAACAGTTTTTCAACATATGATTTCAACATTTGATCTTTGCTTGGTAATAGATTGCTCTTTCTTCGCAAGATTAGCCGACTTAATAACGTCTTTGTTTTTCCCAAACGTAGACACCATCGCACTCGGCAATAGCGAAGTCCCAGATGCGCATGTTATCTTCATAGTTTCTAACAATCTCTTTTTTCACCTCCATGGTGATCCTAACAAATTTTTTCGTTGCTTAACTCTTCGCAGTAACATTCCCGAAATTCATTGTACACGAAAAGGACAAAATCACCTTAAAATTCAGAGCGGGTTGTTTACTGAATAGTAGAAAAAAGCATACTGGCGCTCATGGGTAATCGAGCATCATCTTCAAAGAAGTTAACACGTGTAGTGCGCACAGCCGTGAGTCATCGAATTATAGTCGTATTCCAAACAAATACCGTACAACTAACTAGCACGTTTATCATGTCGGACGCATACTGGAGTGCCGCTGTATTCCTTCCTGTACATGACAGTTTATAGAAAACAAAATGTGGTAAATTTTGAAAACACTATATAGAGGAAAGAAAAAGAAAGAAATAACTACATACTTTGATTAATCTACGAAAAAGGAAACTCATTGAAAACTGCAAACAACAATTTATCTTTTTACTCCGAAAAAAACCCTCATGTCATGTTTTTATATGTAATTCCTAGCTAATAAGTTCAGCTGTTGAACTGCATCTTACTATAAAACAAAACATTAACGAATTTAATTATTTTCAGTTTTTGCATGTTACCTAAATATAAGTGTCTCCCTGTTATAGTTACGAACTAAAAGTTCATGTTAATTAATTCCCATGAAAACTCAGAAATATTAATTAATAACTATCTTTTACAAAAATTCAAATCTCCGCTGAAATATCTCTCCTCGGCAAAAGAAAGGAAAGAGGTGATATAAATATAAGGATTGCAAATATATCGAATTAAATATTTTTAACCTTTCTTTCTTGTATAAATAAACTAAGCATATTAATGATATTTTGGCATTTAAAGAGAATGGGAAAAAAGCAAACCCACTGGGAAAATACGTCTAGTTCTTACCAAAGAATAAGAATTAAATAAGAAGTTGTTCATAATCAATTAAATTGCTGCGAACGTTTTATTTGAAATTATTGCTGCGTGCGTACGGCTCGTAATGGATTGAAGGCACAAGTCGATAAAAAGTTAATAAAATTTATTCTTATCCAAAGAAATTAAACAAAATGCCGAAATTTCCTCAGAGATATTTGTACAATATAACAATATCTATCAGTTGTTATATTTTAAACTACTAAAATACAAATAGAACTCAATTTAAAATTTAGAGAAAGCTAATCCGATCTCACCATGAATTCGCTACAATCAATAATAGCACTAAATAAACAACTACAATTCGCTTAAAACAACTAACTGAGCTGAGATGTTTCTGTCCGGCTTTTATAAGCTTTTTAATCAAGCACGAGAACCATCTGGTATTTCCTCGATTTTTCCGGAAAGCAAAGGCAGTTTCGAGATATCTAGGGTAAGGTTGCTCAAGTCGTACCCCTTAAAAAAACCTGCACAACAATAAGTATTTAACAAATACGTAAATATTTTATTCGCTTTTCGATGCTAGTGTAAATATTGTTTTTATTTATTAGAACAAACCTAAAAAATCTTTGTGTTGTCATGTTAATTAATCTAAATTTTAAAAAAGTTGCAAAGGTACGACTTACGAAACCAGTGTCCTAAGTGGTACCACCTATGGCTTAAGTCGTACCTACTGAAAAATACAGTTATTAGGTATTTATGTAGAATAAATTCATTGAGAATGGCCATTTTATTAAGAAATTAAGATTCAATTCAAAAAAAAAACAAGTATAATTTTCATTAAGCGCAGGCATCACATCGCATACATATTTCTTAGATTTTTGTTAACTCCTGCTCATAGATCGTGCACCCATGTTTTACATTTCAAGCACTGAATCATATTTTCCTTTCGATCTTCTGCACAAACAGAACAAAAACAATCGTCTTTGTCTATAGTTGTATTGCCTTTCTTCTTTTTAATCTGTAATGTTGTTTCCTTTTTAATGGTGGCATCTTTCTTTCTCTTCATTGCATTTTTTACATTTTCTTTATTCACACTTGACGTAATTTCTACTGCTGGGGTTACGCTTGTACGGCTTCCGATTATTATATTTGGAATTGGACATAGCGTATCTAACTGCTGTTTTATATGGTTTGAAGTTGAAGGAATTGTGATATGGTCCACAGTTGCTTCTTGTTCTGGTTTTTTTTTTGTGTTGTTTCTTGTGCTGGATGAGTTTTACTACTCACAACTTGATCTGCATTTGTGCGCAAAGACTTTTCAATCATTGAATCTTCCATTGGAGTGCAAAAATCTTCATCCTGAAATTCAAGTCTGTTGCATGGCCAAACACCGGTAGATTAAAAGCCATTCAAAGCAATATCCATACGAACAGATTTTGTGTATGCAATCCCCAATAGTTCTCACGCAATACTTTGTTTGATTATGTTGCCTTGATTTAACCAAGTAGATGATGCTTCATTATAATTGGCTTTGAGAGATTTGAAAAATGATTTGTCCAAAGGTTGAAGGCGATGCGTTGTGTGTGCAGTAAAAGATAGCATAATAATGCCATATTCACACGCTAGATCGATAGCTTCGATATTTTTTTGTATCCTTAGAGTGCCCATTCAAAAGAAGTAGTAATTTCTTTTCATTACTTTTTCCAACTTGATGTATTTGATGAAATGCTTTAGCCATTCAACAAAAAGCTCTGATGTTATCCATCCGTTTTTAGAACATCCGAACACCGTTCCTGGTGGTGCTACTTTTTTTTAAGCAATCGTTCATTCGTGCACGTTTAAATATTACCATAGGCATCACGAATTTGCCTGCAGCATTCATACAACATATACATGTAGTGGTCACACCCCTTTCACCACTTGTAATTAATTGCCACAACTTGATGTTTGCCTTTTTCAGCAATTATTTTAGATGGTTTGTGTACAGTGGATAATCCTGTTTCATCAACATTATAAATCTGGTTTGCATTGAAACTATATTTATCTAATATTGATTCATATTTGTCAAAGAATTTATAAACTAATTTTTTATTGAAAGCTTGAGCCCTGGCGATTGATGTTGTTTCTGGAGTACGTAAGGATAAGCAAGGATTATCTTTCATAAATTTATAGTACCCTTCTTCCCTGCAATTTCTTTTTCTCTGTTAAAACGGTGTGGTAAATTATATTTTTCCTATCGTGGCACCACTACAGCTGTTGCAGCCATAACACAGTACGACTTGAGCATCCTTACCCTATTTATTAAACGCGCGTGGTCCTGTATTTTTACATTTTCGGCGTAGCCTTATCTTAAAAGTCGTCACGCGCTGCATTGCACGGGGAAATGATGCAATTTTAATTACAATTCTCCTTAAATACAAAAATCCGTAACATTATTTAACTAGAAATCTTATTTATCAACTGTTGTGAAATTTATTTTATGAGTGATATTTTCATTATTTGTTCAGAAAAATTTTGTTTAGAGAGCTAGTGAAACGTTTCTTAAAGAGAAATTCATTCTAAAGTGAAGCAAATTAAATCTTAAAAATTTTGCATATTTCATATATTATTAAGATAAAAACTCGAATGTATCGTAGATATCAATTGCTTAACCTGTGAAAATTTGTCAGCAACAACATATCAAAATTCAAGTTTTATTGCTTTATGAGAAATAGTTTATACCTTTCAATATGATAATTTAACTAAAACGTCAGTAGCAAACTAGACTGCTCAAAACAGTTAGGGGATATTGTGAGTTCGGTAAGAAAAAAAAACCACATTATCAATAACGTTTTTAACAAATATTAAATAAAAGATGTTATAAAGGAAAATTATAAAGTTTACAAAGTTGGGAATATGGAAATTTTGCCTATGATGTCGAAAACTATGCGTTTTAAATAAGGAGTGAAAAGCGACATGCAGCATTTCTTCTATAGTATTTCTTCTATAGCAAGAGATTAAAAACAATTTATATGCGTTGAATGTTTTGTAACAATAAATGGGACGTCTCAGCATGATGACTTAGCTGAATCGGTAGCCTAGAAGGCCATCGGTCATTTAGAGTTGCATTAAATGCAATACGTTGTAGCGGAAGAGTTAGGATTTTTCGAAAAGTATAATTTTCAGATTATGGAATCGGTTTTTAGAAAATAGAAATATTCGCCGAAGACTGGAACAAGATCGTACGCCTGCAACCATACAAAATGAGAATCAGAATTTGGCACTAACGGCAGCAAGAAACCTCACTCTGAACGCCACTCTCTTGCCACAAGGAACCTCACTATGAGCACAACTCTCTTCTAACAGCACCTTCAGAGGGCTACTTGTACCAGTGTTTCGACTCAAACTGTTGAAAACCGCCTCCACCACGTGGGTTTGTATGCTCGAGGACCTATCGTTTGTGTTTCGTTGGCACATGACCACCGTGCTGGTGGACACAGGGGCATCTCAGATGGAAACGAGATGAGCAACACGCTCTTATGGACGAGTCGTGCAACCTGCCAACAGGCGGATTCTCATCTGTAAAGAAACTTGTATAAAGGAATGCTTATGTATTTGTGCATAAAACTGTCCGATTAGGCGAAGGCGAAGTGATGTTCTGGACCGGCATTTCTATGAATGGCCGCACTTACCTGCACATTATCAGAATGGAGCACTAACGATTCACAGATATAGGGATGAGATCATCAGACTTATTGGAGTCCCATACGCTGCAGCAATCGAGGATGAATTCCTTCTCATAGATGATAACGCCAGGCCATACTAGTGGACAATTTCCTTTTTGGCGAAGGAATCTTTCCAATAGATTGGACAGGATATTCTCCAGATATGAATACAACATGTTTGGGACATTGTTGCTAATGCTCACTTGTCTGAGTATAGTCTGCCCAAGCCCACGAAATTTCTCGTGGCAAGGAGCGCTAATTTACGCCTGTCGCTTGCAACAGCCTTGAGCACCTTAAAGTATACAGTACGATTTAGCTCAGTTCTCCTCTCAGTTCTGATGGAGAGCACCCAGGGGAACCGGTCTAAGGGTCTCTCACCCCTCTACCCCAGCCATCAACCTTTCGAGAGGACTTTCGACTCACCGCATATTTAGAGTGCCCTGTGCTGCATGGACACTATATATTTCAGGGATTCAAACCAGGGCCTTCGGTCACGGCAGTCAGAGATGCTAACCACTATACTGGTTGGGCTGCATGCTTAGGACATTCTAGGGAGAAGGGTTGCCAAACTCTTATGACCATCAGAAAAAATTCAGCAGTTTGAAAGCTCTGTAGGGTTTTATCTTTCCCCTCACATTTCTTCAACGCTGACGTCTTTCCTCAATTTCTTCTCCTAGCGCATGCGCAATAAGAATGCTCTTCGTGACTGCAACAAAAAGAGAGAACGTTTTCCCCCTTTTTCGAAAGTTTGCTCCGTTCATCGCAGACTGATGTCATTCTAATATTATGTACATATTTTGATTTTATTAAAGACTTTATAAATTGGTAATTAGGAGTTACCTTGATACCAAACTCGTGACTACGACCTTGAGAAGAACACGTTTGCAATCGTTCGAACATGTCTGTTAACGACGATACTATCGTTTCAACACAAGAACCTGAAATCAACAGAATCTCAGTTAAAGTACCGCCGTTTCAGAAAGATAATCCAAGCATTTAGTTTTGCCAGATTGAAAATAAATTCTTTAACGGGAGGTAACTGCCGATGTCGTAAAATATATCCTGGTGAGCCACATCGAGACCGACATCTTAAGTCAGGTAAGTGATATAATAGATCCTCCTCCAGTTATTGATGCTGTCATCACTCTTAAAAAAGATCAATTGAAATTTTTTCTGACTCTAACGAACAAAAATTTAAAAAACTTTTGAGAGACATCGATTCAAGCGACAAATGCCCATCTGTTTTACTTCGACAAATGCACGAAATGCGGGACTTCTCTTCGGAACAGTATTATTAAAATCTTTGTGGCCTTCAACTCCTTCAAGTCCAGATGCAACCATATCGGCCTCTTCTGATAATGAACTTAAAAAAATTAGCAGCTGTGGCTGACAAAATCCCTGACTTCACAAGTCTTGCTCAGCTTCAGGCAATGAATGTCAAATTGAAAGTAACTAATTCCACTGATACAAGTGATGCTTTAGGTAATTTACAGAAACAAATATCTGATTTAAATAAAAAAGTAGAAAAGCATTTTAGGTTGTATTCTCGTGCTCGATCTTACTCTCGTGTTCATATTATTTATAGATCTAGATCTTTGCTCACAAATGAATAAACCGAAAAATACGTTGGTACCATGCCAAGTTTGGTGAGGGCCTTTTAATGCAACAAATCTTGCACTGTTGAATCGGAAAACTAGAAGGCGAAGCGTCTGTGGCAACGAACATCAAAGGACAAAATAATTATAGTCTCCTGGTATATGAAAAATCCTTAAGAAAATATTTTTTGGTTGACACAGGAGCTGAATTGTCTGTTTTGCCTCCTACTCCACACGATCTATTTGAACCAACATCATTGCTCAATTTAGTTGCAGTCGTACTAAAACTGATGTATATGGAAAACGTTTAGTCGATTTAGACATAGGTCTATGTTGAATGTTTTCATGACTTTTACTATTGCTAACATTTCGCAACCAATTTTGGGCGTAGATTTTTTAAGTGATTATGAATATGCTTTTAATCTGAAATCCAAAAAATTAATTAACATCATATTTAAAGTTGAATCTTACGGCAAGATATCCCGAGATATTGTGCCCAATATTACAGGTTTAAAACTGCTAAATGTATTTAACGTTTTACTTTAAAAATACGGTTCTGTTTCAAGATGTTTTGAAACAGCCTTTGAATAAGAATACGTTTGGTATTCCATGTAATCATAGCTAAAGATCCTGCAGTAGCAGCTAAGGCTAGACGCCTAGCCTAAAAATTGGCTGCCGCAAAAGCAGAATGCGTATTTAGTGAAAAAACACATTTGTAGTTCTTCTAAAAGCTGCTGGAGTCGGAAACTCTGCACATGGTAAAAAAAACATTGATCTTGATGGCTTTGTGGGGACTATCATAAATTAAATTCAATCACTATCCCAGATAATTATTCAATTAGATTTCTACATGATTTTACATCTAATTTGAACAATAAAACTGTTTTTTCAGCATTAGATCTCAAGTCAGCAAGCATATCGCCAGGTACCAATGAATAAAGAGGACATACCCAAAACGGCAATAGTTACTCCTTTCGGATTATTTGAGTTTAATTACATGGCATTTGGTTTACGGAGACATTTTTTTGTTCCAAACTATGCACAGATTACTGGATCAAAATTCTGTCAGATTTAAATTTCTGTTTTGTATAAATATAGATGATATTTTGATTACTTCATCATCTCTCTATGAACATAGCATTCATATCGAAGACGTTTTTAAGAGATTAAAAAATCATAATTTGACTATCATTTTTCCTAAATGCAAATTTGCTTTATAGCGCGTAAAATTTTAGGTCATATTATCGACAAAAATGGAATCATTCCTTTACCATAAAAGTATTATCCAAGATTTTCCCAAGCCCAAAACTGTTTATGAACTCAAACATTTTTAGAGAGTTCTTAATTTCTAAGGGGATTTTTAAACCATGCTGCTGAAGCTGAACTTCCTTTAAATGGTATGTTAGTAAGTTGTATGAAAAATGACAAAGCGCCCTTAAATTGGTCAATAGACACACTGAAGGAGCTTTTGAGTCATGTAAAAAGCTTATGACACAGACTAGAAATTTAGTCCTTCCAGACTCAAAAAAGAAAAAAAAAACTGCTCTTATGTGTGAAGCACAGAACAACGTCAAAGACGCCTCCGTCCAAGAATTTAATGTACAAATGTGGGAACCATTAAGATTTTTCTACAGAAAATTCAGTGATACGGAAATTATGGTATGTGAGATAAAGAGCTTTTAACGATATTTGCCGCTATTAAATACTCCAGATATCTGCTTGAACGTACGAACTTTCCAGCATCTACAGATCATAAGCCACTCACAAAAGCATTTTCCCAAAAGTATGACAAACTCTCCCCTCAATAAATCAATCAACTTAATTTTACAGTTTAGTTCACTACTGATATTCAACATACGAGTGGTACAGAAAATGGACCAGCTGATACTCTGTCTCGCTTCGAAATGGTTGCTAATGTCATTACTATTAACCATGAGCCTATCGTAAGCACAACAGAGTGACACTATATTCCAATCCTTTTTAGACAAAGAAAATCCAGTTCTGCATTTAAATAAGTCAAAAGTGCTTGAGTGTTCTGCAGAACTATAGGCATTTCTCACAGTAAAATCCGCTTTTTTTTGTTCCAGAGAGTCATAGAAAATTTGTCTTTTCAGCTCTCCATAATCTTTTCCATCCTGGACCTAAAGCAACCCTGAAGTTGATCAGTGACCGATTTGTCTGGCCTGGAATGAAAAAGGATATCACGAACTTCGCTAAATCTTGTATACAATGTCAAAAGGGTAAAATTTCTCGTCGCCTACACGCTCCATTAATTACTTTTATCTTTCCTCATGAACCTGTATCTCGTATCCAGATTTGATTGGACCTCTTCCTGAAGCTTATCCATTGAAAAATATAAGGGCAGAGAATGTCACCACTGCTCTTTATGCAGACTGGATCTCTAGATTCGGTATACATGGCCAGATCAGCACTAATTGTGGTAGTCAATTTCGAAATGAACTCTTTCGAGGACTAGCTAAAAACTTTGGTATTCGCTTTTCTCATACCACCGCGTACCAAGCACAAACCAATGGCATTATTGAAAGATGATATAGATCGCTTAAACAGTTCCTATTGTGCAATACATCTGTACACTGGACTATTGCATTACCTTCAGTTCTTTCAGCACTTCGAACTTCTTTTAAAAAGGAACTTACCTGCTTTCCAGCTAAACTGGTGTATGATCAAGCTTTAAGTCTTCCAGGGCAATTCTTTGTGCCTATCGACAGCAAAAATCCGAAGAATGACTTCCTACAAAAATTAAATGACCATATAGAGTACCTTCGACCGACTACTACTACAAATCATTCCAAAAAACCAAATACTTGTGTACAAGACTTAGATAAATGTTTTCTTGTTTTTCCGCGAGTAGACTCAATAAAACCCTCGTTGCATACACACTACGCTGGTCCTTAGTACTTCAAAATTAGTGATAAAAATTTTACCATCTCTAAAAAAGGACATGTTATAACTGTGTCTATCGACAGGGTAAAACCTGCATATTTCAACCCAGACGATGTATCTGAACCTCATATTTTAACTAATGTTTATGGCCTCATCACAGCAACCAGTTTGTCTAGTAAACAATCACCTGAAAAAAGTGCTCCTGCGAAAGCAAATTAGCAAACTAGTTCAGGATGTCATGTTCACTCTCCAAAACGATTTGTGCAATACTATTTTTTTCTGTTTTCCAGATTTTAACGCATTTTTTTCCAGGAAGGGAGAATGTTTAGGGTTTTATCTTTCTTCCCCACATTTATTCAACGCTGCCGTCATGCCACGATAATGCTGCTCGAGATAATAATGCTGCTCGAGACTGCAACAAAAAGAGAGAACGTTTTTCTTCTCCTTTCAAAAGTTTGCTCCATTCGTCGCAGAGATTAATGTCATTCTAATGTCCTGCCCTCCAAAGTTAAGGAACAGCATGTTTTTCAAAGAATACTACTTGCATACTTTCAAAGCATACTTTACTTATGCAGGAGTTGGAAAAAAATGCGAAAATTGTAATTTTTGTTCACGGGTTATTACAGTTTCGTGGACAATATCTGGGAGAGTCTATGAATGTCCAGGAGAAATCATTTACCCGATACGTTAAGGTTGCGGGAGTTCGGATGGACGGAAATGGAGATGTCACAAGCTGATGCTGCTAGATGTCTCAATGTCTCTCGTAATGTGGTCCACCGACTATAGAATCAGTTTAAATCAGAGAATCTTGTGTCTAGAAGACATGTTCCAGGCAAACCTAGAGTTACAACACATGCGATAAACCGTTATTAAGCTCTTTCGGCAAGAAAGAGGTAGTAACCTTACTGTGCCTCAGCTCATGGCAGATCATTTAGTGGTAACAGGAACAAGAATCTCAGATACTACAGTGCGCAGATGCTTGCATAATACAGTTCTATTTGCAAGACAACCAGTTGCTTGTGTCTCCCTTGACCAGAGGAAACAGAGGTGAGCGTTTATGTAGGGCAAGAGAGCACGTCTTTTGGACCAGTCAATAATGGACATCTGTTCTCTTCACAGACTAGTCCAGGTTCATAGATTTATCTCCTTAGATTCTAAAGGTGAAAACTGAATATAAGTTAACAACTCGATGGATATTCATAAAATGTATCATATTAGTTAAAGTTAATTTTAAGGATTAATACTATCTGTTCAAGAACTCCAAAAATGGTCAATGGTTATCGGTGCAATCTTTGGCTGAGACTCTGTCTTCCTACTGAGTAAACTGCATTCCGATTTACATCTGCTTCAAAGTATAGCTTTGCGTAAATCCAACTTTGCGTATATTTCCCTCGTAGCAGAGTTTTAGAAGTGCCTATTTCCTCTGCTTGTTAAATATCCGTTTGAAACAGTGCATTATAATTTTTAGAAAATGTACGAAATATCTATGCAACAAGAATTTTGCTATGAGTAATAGGAATAAATTTTATTGATCGTGCCTACCTCTGCGTCAAACAACATTTTAGGTACAATAAATGAATTTTTTTCTGAATAATGAAGTAAACGATGTAGCTTTCGCCAAATTCAAAAATTTTTCAATTAAACCTCCTTTTTAAAAAAACCGCCAGTTATATACTTAGATGCATTGTAAATTGGAGCAGCAATCAGCATATTTTAGAGATGTTTTAAAAGAAAGGATCTAAGGCTGCATCTTATGCAAATCAGTTATTAACTCGATCTCAGAAAGCATGGTCTTAGGAGTGCAAAATTTATCAACATCCCGTAATGTACGCTCATCTTCGTAATATAAGAAAAGCTATGTCTGCACTATAACTCGGAATCCAATGAAGATTAAAACATGCATTTCTGGATCCAAAGCTTATTTGTATACCAAAGCTCTAACGTGTATAGAAAAAGCACAGCACAGTAGTCGAGATTGCATTGCTTGTTATTTGCTTAAAAAATGTAGTATCAACATCAAGCACTGCTCGGGATCAAGATGAGCAATGTAGACGCATTATTCCAGTCTTGTTAAAATAGAAGAATGAGAACTGAGAAGCTGTTTAAATATTAAACGTAATGAATAATTTATAGACTCTCTCATCTTATCGATTTCGATAAGCACTTTTTTTCTGATTAAAAGATATGAGTAATTTAATTTCTGGGCTCTGCTTGCGTATTATTTTTAAAGCTGCAAAAATTTAGTAGTAAAGAGAAAATTTTCTTAATCAGCTTAATTTAATCACTTAAGCAAATTTCTCATATATGAGATATTTATTTAATTAATATTATGTAAACACAGTATAATATTCGTAAATTTTTGTCAAATAATTGTCAGATCCGTATTAATTAGCATCAGGATGGGGATCTAGTATCAGCCATAATATTATTAGACTATGTCCGTACCAAACCACGAGTTTAGGGACACGATGCAATTCCTATCTCACATTGTTATCAAAGGATAAGTAACGCTGTCTGGATAATGAAAGGAGATATTAATGAGAGTTTAGAATTTGGAAAGGGGTGATAATTAATATATGAAGTAATCTGCAAAGCATAAAATTTAAACATAATTAGGGTTAATTTTTGTACATAAGCATAAATCCAGTTTCATAAATATTGTGATTTTGAGACGTTAATAAAAAGTAAAAATTTCTCTACATGTTCTTCTTTCAGAGACACACTATGAACATTCTATTCAAAGCAGGTTTTTGTATTTATCCGAAAAATAATGGTATTAGTCGTAACACTAAGCAAAATTATCATATTCACAGGGTAATCAATAAGCTGAGCACATCAAATTTTCAAAAATTGGGAAAATTTCAAAATGGATGTTAATGGTAAATCATTTCAATGGATGACAGCACCATATTATTATAAGTAATATGCCGCTTGAAATTTCATTTGTAGTTTACGATGTTAACATTAGAAACCGTTTGTTCTGCCAAATTCAAAATAAACTTTTATGACCCAGCATAGTTTGGCAACTCATTTATACAGAAAAGTTATTGAATCGTTTAAAAAAAACCTTCCTAAAGATTGCGAACCAAACAAGATAATGATTTTCAGTTTGATTAGGCAGATTCTTAGCTTTATTATGAGAAACTGGTAGCGTTGAGAGTAGGAAATTAAATGGCCGACTCTTTCTTGAGCTGGAACAAAATGAACGAATTCAGAAATAAAATGTTGGAGTCACCAACAAAGTTTGCGTAAGAAATAACATCCCAATTAAATTTATCTGTTGGAAAGAAATGTTCAGTCTTAAAAATTCGTTCTGCATAAGAAAGATCCATATCCAATGAGCAGCAAACAAAGGTTTTCAAGCTACCAGCATAGACTGCAAACGAAATTTCAAATGATATAGTTATTGAATATTGTGTGGATATATTGAAACAATTTGCCATTAATATTCATTTTGGAATTTTTACAGTTTTTGAAAATTTCATATGCGACAGCTTAAAATTAATATAAAAATTTTAATTTCCGTAGTGTTGCCATTGCTCGCTTTAAAATTGTTGAGTTTGTTAATCAGAAACTGGTCAAAGTTTTACAAAATATGAATAGACAATAAAACAAATTCAAAATTCGGGCTTCCATGTTCGGGTGGATGATTATGTTATTCAAAATTTGATGACTCTAGGTATCGTCGTTTTTTTCACAGTGCGAGAAACATACGTGCATTCATGCAGATCCTTCATTATTTAGTTTCTTAAATGCGATAACTTTTGGTGGCAACAATTTAAAACTGAAACGGACATTTATAGTGAAACAATGTAAAATGCCATTTCGAAACTAATAGCCTTTCTGGGCTATTGTGCCTTTGGCCTAATGAAATTGAAATCATCTACTACTCTAATTACAACTAATTAAAAGGGAAAACTAAAACTCCTCGAATTACATACGTAGCTAATCAGTATTAGTTTCATATTTAGCCACTGTGCAATGAACATAAGTATATATAGAAATAAAGCTAAGACAAAACATTCAGCGTACTATAGTATCAGTAACATTGGGTGCACGTAATTAAAGTAGCAACTAAAAATCATACCTAAGTTATTTACTTCTTTGATCATTCCTTTAATTTTTCATATTCTTTCCTGGAATTAAATTATTTAACCCGAACTTAAATCAAGAACATAAACGCAACCATTAATTTAGTCTTTAAAAGCTAAGTTTTAATTTAATTTTATTTTTTCACAGAAAGTAAATTCTAAATTTTGGTAAAAATAAATAAAGCAAGATACGTTTATTTGTATTTTATTTATGAATAAATTATTTTTAATTCTTTTATATCTGAAAACATTTTCCAAAACGAGATTGCTGCAAAATGTTTTACTTAGCACTTAGAAATCCAAGAATCCAGCTAACTTATCCAGTTACATGACTCAGTATTTTACTGTTTTAATGCCATTCCAGGTACGAGTAGTTTGTTTAAGTAAATTATAAAAAAGTAATTTTTATTCTTGTTGAGTTCTAGCGTGGTGTGTCTTTCATCAAGAGAAATGAATTTCAAAAGAAAAACCTTAGGAAAAAATCCGTTATTTTAATTAATTCGTGGTTGGATGATCAAGGAGACGCAGTAATTAAACACCCATTTTGTAATCAGAGCGGTCTTATTTCTACAACAAGTATTTTTGTTGTTACTGTTGTTACCTAATCTGCATAAATGACAATATTTCCGTTTATTTAGAGAAGTCATTCATTAGCGATTAATGAAATAGCTTTTATTCTGTTATTACTAGCTTTTTCATTTGAACAATTAATAATATAAATGTGTTGCGAAGGTAATTTTTTCAATGGTTTTGCGAAAGTTGTTTTCTTATAAGTAGCGATTAAAAAAATAAGATATTCTCAGTTAACATTGAGGTACTGCAGTCGTTGAACAGTGCTTCATACATATTAATCAGAAAGGAGTAGAAGGCATTTAAATATGCATTGGAAGCATGTTTACCAGCATTTAATATTTATTAATATCACCGAAATCATGTTTGGAAGATAAGTAATGAAATTCAAAGGTACGAGTTCAATTTGGTTGTAATTAAAGACGAGATGTTAGTTATTGTTTCGTTATAAGTAGGATGCGAATAAATATCGCTTTGGTTTTCATTTATAGCAATGAATCTGCATGGGTGATTAATTTACTAAAATTGGTATATTTATTTTTTTTTTGAAAGTTTGAGAAAGAGAATATTTCAACCAGCTTTTCAACATCACACGAATCTTTAATTTCAACGAGCAATTAATTTTATTGTTTAGAAATTAAAATAATATATTTTATTATTGTTTGGTTTCTTAGAAAAAATCAATTGCTTTTTTAAAATATGTTATCCGATTTATGAATTTAGAAGTAGGGTTTATTCCTGTCGTACAAATAAAGTTGTTTCTAACAATAAGAGTAGAAATAACAAGCATTAATACTAACAGAAATCGTTACATAATCTGAATTCAACGAAACTTTCGCAACCTGAATATTTCTTCATTGAAAATTATTGTTCCCTTTTTTAAAAAAGGAAAATTTTCATGAGATTTTAGATATGCTTTAGAATCAAGGAATAAAATAAAGTTCTTTAGCGGAAGTTTTTTTTTTCCTTTGAAGAAGGGATATATCTTGAACTTCGGATTTGGAAGAATTTTATATATTACCGGTAGTGTATAAAAGCAGGCATTCTATAGAAAGTCCGAGCAATATGTTTAGAATGCGGAAAATTGAATGTCAAAGTACGTAACGATTAATATTTTACACATTTCCTAGATATTATGTGCAGTGCCCAAAGACGATCCGGCAAAGTTTAATATTCCTGACTGTATAATAAGACACTTTGAATTTATTCAGCAAAGACGGTACTCATTCTAACTGACCTGTATGGAGATGAAAGAGCAAAGTGCAATATATGAGACAGAATCACAACATGTTGACAAGCAGATCGTTTTACAATACAAATATTGACTGTCTTTTACCATCAGTGAGAAAAGGCATTTAAAGATCTTCTAATATCTAATTTGCGCATGAACTATGCGCCCCAGACCTCATATTTCTGGATACCTCCATATTCTCCTACAATATTTAACAGATATAACAATTTTTAGCAATAGTCCTTTAACTCTTCATTCTAAATAAGCTACGTCCCCTTCTTGCCTATGTCATCTGAAAATTAATCCACATTACTCCATTATGTAAGAGTAGCACAGACACTTGAAATGCTCCTTTTCCAATCGCAGTCCGAGATTTAAACAAAGGAATCAACACTATAAATACCTCTTTGCTGAAATATGCACTAACGCCTTACTCTCGCTGTGCAAAGGCGTGCAGCTCATTTCTCTGTTTCATCCGTTGTCTGGAGATGTAATCAGTAGTATAAAAATGTGTTATAAGATATTTCTCCCGTCTCCATAGCATGCTTTCGTGGTATGGTGGTCAGGACGCTCGACGCATATTCGAAAGGTCTGTGGTTCTAGTCCCGACGACGGCGTTCTCACGTTTCCAACTTCAAAATACCTAATTTCTCTACAGTGTTATCATCCTTTCCATTAGTTTCCAACATAAATTCGCTTCTATCTTTAATTTCAAACTAAAAAATTCAAATCTCACAGACCAAAGAACATGATGACCATTTTGGTAATGACCAGGCATATGAATTACCCAAAAACGCAGCTCCTAATCAAGATGGTATTGAAATCATCTTTCCATGGCCTCATTCAAATTTCAGATGCCAACTAAAAGATAAGAATAACAATAATGTTTCAAAATATTGGCAAAATTTATGGAATAATGTTTTACGGGATAGATACTCATAGAATTTGATTCCCAGTGTAAGCTTCGAATCTCTGTACTCGAATGCTTCATTAAATTAATTTGTAACAGAATCCCCATATTTACTTATATATTTATATGCACGAAATATGACAAACTCCAACATCTGCTTATGTTAGAATAGGGAATTCCTGATCATTGTATTTTCTCATACCCCTGAATGGTAATTTCGAAAAATCCCCGCAAACTGATGTGCTGGCATTCCAAAGGCTTCCAGTTAAAGATAAAAATCAGTAGTCTAAGTTTCAAAAAGTCACGCTGCGACTCTCTGCCGACGACTTAGATCTTTATCATGTATAACTTCCCGATCTTGCATAAATTTAATGAACTTTTACCACCTTTGAATATTGTCAAAAGGATTCCATTTGTATATTTTATAAACTATAATAACATGTTCAAACATAACACTTAGGAAACCTTTTTAAAAATTGTGTTTGTTTCTTGTCAAAACTATTTTCTGCATTCCTAAATTTAGCATTCCAAAATCTTTGAGCTCTTATTTACTCACAGTGCTTTTTGATGTTATTCTCACATGATCCGACCCCGAACACTTATTTGATACTAATACCACAGTTCATTATAACATTTCTGTACTTATTATATTTATCTCAGTAAGTTTATCTGTTGCTTTTGTTACATCAAAACAAATGTTTACAGTGGGATTGCACAATGTACCATAACAGGCAAACTCTAGATCCTGTGGAAAACTTCAGATGCTCATGTCCTCAACCTTTCCTTTGTGAACTCTTTTTTTTAAGCTTGCAATTTGTTTTTAAATAAAGTAGGCTTAGTTAATATGGGAAGGCATTACCAGTTGAACTACTGTACATCGCTGATGTCCCTCATATATTTATCTTTACCTGTCTGTATTTTTCCAGCACCTCTCCTTCTTAGCACGCCTTTGTGATGTAGTTGTTAGTTGTCAGCACGCTCGGCGCGTATTCGAGGGGTGCGTGGTTCGAGTCCCGTCGAGGGTATTGCTCATTTTTCATGCCTCCAGCTTCAGAAAACCTTATGTCTCTATAGCAGCCCCCGAAATAAAAAAAAAAGGTGATGGATGATGATACTTTGCAACCAGGATTTGACGACTGAGTGCCCTAATCCCAGTCGCCCTTTAAAAGAGGGAGCATATAAAGTAGTTCTTCTGCCTTCCTAGCATGCCTTCGTGATGTAATGGTCAGCACGCTCGGCTCGTATTTAAGAGGTCCGTAGTTCGAGTCCCGGCGAGGGCATTGCTCATTTTTCCCCTGTCCTGCTTCTGAATACCTAATGCTCTACACCTGTACCTGCATAAAACTGTAGGGTGCTTGTTACACTCATAGTAATGTGTAAACAAGTATATCTTCCCTAAAATTATTCATCAAAAAATGAAATTATGTGGAGAATCTACAGCTACGTTTGTCTCCAAATATCATCATTTTACTACTCATGCTATATATATGTCAGTTACATCTAAGAACCATGTCGGCAATGACTAAAAAATAACTGGTGTCTTCTCTCCTACGCATTCTAAAATTATTATAGTCATAAGCACACACATTTCTCTCCCTCTCTCTCTCTCTCTCTCTCTCTCTATATATATATATATATATATAAATATTTCAATATAATATATATAATATATATATTTCAATTTTAGGTTGCAAAAATGTAAGATTAGAAGCTAAAACAAAACCTCAAACTTCGTATTTTAGTTTATCCTGTTTTTCTATAAAAAACAGACACTAAGTCATATCCTTTCACTCTCACTGATACGAAATTGAGTTACGTACGTGTATTTTGAAGGCGACGTTGGCAACTGTCTCCTTTTCGCTGCGAAATCATCTCAGAGACAGAGTAAATGAAAAAACATACAAAACATGCTTAATGAATTCAATAGAAACTTGTAATATATTCCAATTGATGTGCTGAAATACTGTTGTAAAAGGAAAAGTTCTTATACACAGGTAAATGAATCGCATACTTATAACCTAGTGCTTAATCTTTCACCTTACGGTCTACTAAAACAAGGTTAACTTCAGTATCAGTGAGCTACTGTAGCCATTAAATTCAGCCTTATACTTTCAAGAAATAAACTTAGCAATTTCTAATGTTAGTCTTCTTTTGTTTCAAACAAAATGAATTAACTCAAATAGAAAAATTAAAACACAACTGTTGTTTACTTACGGTTTCCAATATTAGCGAAAAACAGAACAAAATTACTAACACAAATTTATTCCTGGCAGACAAATAGAATGTTTGTAATCACAACAGATAAACTTGAAATAACTGCATAAAGATAAGAGTGCCTGCAGTAGTCCTATTGACCATTCAAATTTTATGCAATCATCTAGAAGTCTTTCAATTTCTAAGTTATATTTTTCATAAATTCAGCGCGATTTTATTAAAAGCTATAGCACGAAATGAGATGCATTTCAAATAGAAATCAAAATTACTCCCAGTTACAGCTGATCTGTTGGTTTTGGATCTGCTTGCCAGTCTCTACTACGAGGCATCTGATTTGCCTACTCTTTGGTTAGAGTAAACAATTAGAAAAGGTTGGGTTCGGGAAGGGTTATTTGCGAAAGAGGGAGGATGCTTTTTTAAAGAATTCTCTAAGGAGAACTGGCTCGTAACCACGTTATGCATGGAGAAAACCATGAAATCGTCCATGTAGCCTGCCCATTCGCCTGGAATCAAATTTAGTAGAAACTAGTAGTTTTCAATGACTTTACCGCTCGATCGCTGGCGAACCGAATCAGAAAAGATAAAACGGAACAAGACATCATTTTTTTATTATTAAGATTTTTAAGATCTTATTAAAATGGTAGAAATATTTTGTAGAAGTAAATGTGGCTACAAAATTAAGAACAATCTTCTGTCAAATGATACTGCGGCTAATAGAATTTCTGAAATTAGCAACGATCTACTCCAGCAAATTAGACTTAAAGGAAACCCAACATTTACTATTGATTAGACGAATTAAGTGATGTTTCAAAAATATCTAAGTAGTTAGTGTATGTCAGATACATTTCTAAAGAATTTTTTCGTTCTTTCGAAGTATATTCAAAAGGAAAACCATATATGGTAAAGCCAACCAATCTTTCAAAGCTAAAGTTTTAGAATGAAAAAATTACGCTGGAGTATGCATAAAAGGTGCAAAAACGACGACTAGAGAAAATATTGATTTTAAATCATATTTTAAAGCTGCTGGTATTTTTCTTACAACTTTCACACTCCACTTGATTAATCGCGAGATCGTTGTAACAAAAAAAAATAGTAACGGAACAGAACGATATGCTTCAGGATGTTGCCCAACTTATAAAACTCGTTGAAAACCATGCCCTTAACAGCTGTTTATTTTTAAATCCCTGTAAAGACGTGGACTCCAAACACACAGCTTACATGAGGTATCATCGGTGAGCACAAGTTTCGACTTTTCAGGGGCGCAGTTGGTCCTGGGTTCCTGTTAATAGATGACAACTCGTCCACGTGAGCCTAAGTTAGTCGTCAATTAACTGTAAAGTGAAGATACTTTGGCATGGATTGGCACGATTTGGCCAGCCAGTTCTCCTGATCTTACCCTAGATAGGATGTCTGGAACGTTTTCGGGAGGTCAATTTTATCTTGCCATCCCCTTCCGAGAAACATCCCGGAATTGAAAACTGTCATGCCGCAGCATTGCGATCGACTACAACAGGGACTCCTCAACTGCCTCCTGTCTAGTAGGCCTTCACGGTTTGCGACGTGTTCGGCAGTGAGAGAGGAGCAGATCGCATATTAGACCAACTTTTAGTTCGATATCACAGCGTGGAATTTGGACATTCCTGCACTGTGAGAGCTTTACGGATACTCATCGCACATAAAATGACTTCTGAATGGTACATCACTTTTTCTGTTGAAATATATATTCTTATCAAATTTCATTAAAATTTGTCCATTAGTGTTTTAGAAATTTGACATAACATGCATATTCTCTTAATTTCCCACTTTATATTTATATTTGGCAGTATTTATCAATATGAAGGACAATAAAGTTTTTAAATTTCATTAGATTTCCTGCATATTTACAGCGGAAGCTTTTGCAGTCCTTTCTGATTTGCAGATTACATCCAAGCAGAGTATTAACAATTTTGCTTTTTATATAGACTCAATAGGCGTATTGATATCATTGATAGCTGCTTACTATTTTAAAAATCCATACACTGTTGAAATACTTACTTTCAATGAACCCTTTTCCGAGATTACCGCATCATTTATTGCTAGGGTTCCATACCATGGCAGGACCGGAGAATAAGGCAGCGTCTGAAATGGCTTCAAAATTTGTTGATGAATTCTCTGCTGATCTTGTATTGTTACAAATATCATGAAATTCATCAAGCAGGAAGATCTAATTAAGTGAAGGCAGTTTTGGGACATGCCAAATAGCAATTAATTCAAGAGTAGTAATCCCAAATTGAGAACTGGAAGTCGTTTTTCAGTTTATGAATCGCTTGTTGAAATTAGGACATTCTTGCTTGATTAAAAATAAGTATAAGAGATGAAAGATTCTTCATTTCCAGAAGGCAGTCTCGAAAACCCCTCAGGATTTGTCTATCTGGAAGTCCAAACCTTTCAAACATGTTCATCATTTCTGCTTCAAAGAGGATTATTTGGCTACGTTTTACGGTACGGAACCTTACTTAAACTTTTTCTCTTGCTGAAAGTAGGCCCATCAACCGAGCTTTCAGATTTCCATAAATGTTTACTGAATCGATAAGGTTCCCCTGCTGAAATGTTACCCATTTTTCCATGGAAACTACTTTAAATTCGCCCTTATTTTTTGTTTATAGTCCTTTACACTGCAACATGTAGGATTTATATACACGGATGAATCAGTAGGCTCCCGGATCAGCTCTGCAGCTTGCCTACAGACAGTAGGAGAAAGTTACAACAGTAACTACATAGACCTTCGATTTTGATACACATGCCAAAAAGGGTCGCTGCGTTAACATCGGGAGTTACTGGAGTGTTTTTTTAATCATTTATTCGTTATCATCTTATTGAATCATAGATATTGCAGCAGCATGAAAATGGTGATCTTTCAGCTGTATCTTAACCTTCGAAGAAAAAAAAAGGAAGTCCGTGAAAGCAAAATCTGGGAAGTACGGCAGGTGCGGCAACCATAACATATTGTAGTCGGCGAGAAACTCACGAAAGAGGACTGTTCGGTTGGAGAATGCGCCGTCATAGGTGAGAATATAGTGTACATGTCACGTGTTCAAGACATTAGGATTGATCTATACGATGGCAATAATGATGTAGTGCCACCACTCATTCTCTGACCTTCGAATGCGAAGTTTAGAAATTCTTTCTTCATTTCTGAAGGAAAGGTGGTGCTAGTGGAAAATCTTCCAGATCACTTCTTGACTTCAAGGAATGTTTCTTTGCCTTTGATGCGCCTGCATAACTCAGATCTATTACATATGACTAATTACCGATCTATATTCATTAATTCTAGAGCCGTTGCCCAGTTTAACGCATAACTTCACATCTGCTCATTGCTCCATCTTTTTTACCTGTTCTACATTTCTAACCGTGATGTAATCGCTGATTACCATGCACATTTATTTACAAAAACACTACTATAATAACACCTGATGTTAACACACCAGTGTTTTCTTTACGCAGATCTGAAGGTCAATACAGCTGATAGTGTGCTTTGTGTTGCCATTTGTTGACAGCTAATCTGAGAAGATTAAGTCATGTGTAACATTTATTCCCGCATTATTACCTAATACATTACATAATACTGGATATTTAGATACTGGTCTTGACTTTATACATTTAACATTTAATACTAAAAAGACAAAATGTATAAAATGTATGCACAAAAAAATTAGTTATACTTAAAACAAAATGTAAATTTCATTACGAACTCAATTAGTGAATTGAAATGTAACTAAACATCTTCATTACCAGGTTGCGTTACATAAAACTTAAGGTATCGTATAACCAACCAAAACATGTTCGGAGATGATTTAGCAGGAATTATATCACTTTTTAATTTTTGCTTTCTCCCTTAAAATTCGCAAAATCTTTGAGAGGCGCAGGGAGAACACGTCCTTCTGCATCCCTCCCAGAAAAACCCCACTGGATGCTGAAAGCATTCAATTAAATTTAATTAAACAGAAGCAGGTTATGCTTTTCATTTTACTGAAATAAAAAGTAATTTCTTTATTTAAATGAATGCAGCAAAACTAGTAACATGTTTACGGGCTTACTTTATAGCAAGTGTAATGAACATATGATTTCATTTTTAAAAATTTACTCATTTATTGCTCGAATACATTGAATAAGAGTGTTTCGCATTGTTTTCAATGGAAATGAATCTTTTTTTTATTTTTCTAAAGTATCCAAAGGAAAATGGAAAATGATAAGATTGTTTTAACGTCGTGAAAAAATTGTAAAACAGGAAATAAATTTGTCTTTAAAAAGCATGCGTTCCTTGCTGTTCTGTATAAAACAAAAAATAAAGCACGTAAACAACTTTCAAGTTTTGAGGGATCTGGCTATATTTTTATTAGTGTTCTGCTTTAATATTCAATATAAAATTAAATCATCCAGTCAATAAACTTTAAGCTTTTCTTACCTGCATAAAATGCTTTCTAGATATAAATTTCCTTTTTATTTTTGATCGATTTTTCTTAGTTTCTTTTTCTTTTGATCAAATTTTCAGAGACCTTATCGGGGCAATGTGTTTCTTTTTTGGCATAATATTCCACGCCATTATAACCATAAAACGATTTTAAAGACATTTTTACCTCTTTAAAAAGTTAATAAACTTCAAACGGAAAGTGGTCCTTCGCTAATTTTGGAAGCCTTTCCCGAAATGGGTCATAAAGTGCAAAAGTCACTGTGCGAGCGACATCTACAGGAAGGCAGGTGAGTTATTTGAAAGTGCTGGAGGTTACAGCTTCTTTGACAAGAACGTATTTACTGCCGAATATGGCTCCATATTCGAATATGATGGCTCGATATTTGGTAGCCGTATCATGGTCGTAAAATGAGAAAATCTCGAACAACTTTCCAGTGCGAGGTGGTGAAGTAATTTTATGATGGCTTGAAAGAATGAGTTTCTATAATACCTGTTTAGAGCTCAAAAGTTTTAAGCTACGTAAACTAAAACTAATGTCGTGGAATTTAAAAATGTTAAACTTTATGAATTACACGAAAATTTTAAGTAGTTTAGTTTAGAAATCTTTTGTAATAATCTAGAAAAATGAAAAACCTTAAGCACATTTGAGAAACTTGTTATTAGCCACTTCTTTATTCACATCGCAAAGCGCACAGATATGCTACAAGAATATAATTATTTTAATACTTTTTTGTGCTTAGACGTGAAGATCCTGAAAGAAGTACTTATTCGGTAATTGAAAATGAAATTTTTAAAAAAAAAGTTGAACAGAATTTTTAAACACATATTTTGAGTTATTCCACACGAATGTTCATTTATCATACCAGAAAGTTCTGTATACCCTCGTCAAATTCTTCTGCCGCTAATCCATTAAAAATACGGTTACAGTTTGCTAATGCTTTCCTTCGTGAGCAAAGTGTTTTTCATCGAAAAATTGGTCATCCTCCTGGACAACGTCCGATTGCGTCGCCACATCCACAGAAAAACTTTTAGAGAATTTAGTGATAATTTTGGAAGCACATGGAATACAGCCTCAACCTCGACCGAACGATTTTAATTTTTTCTTAAAATTAAGCAAGTTTTTAAAGAAAAGCATTTCACTGACAAAGAAAGAGCTGTAGGAAACAGCAATTTCGCTTTTCAATGGACTGGCGGCAAACGCTTACTGTGAGATTATACAGAAACTTGTCTTCCATTCAATGAAACCGACCGACTATTAAAACAAACGTATTTTCAGCTAATTTTGTTCGTTCTGCCAAATACACCTAGTCTGCGTATATATGTCTCGAAATGCTGCGAGTTCTATTCCTTACTAAAGCAACGAATTAAATGAGACGTACAGAATTTTATGGTTCTTCAGCGCATACAAATATTATGGCTTAAACATTATTATAACATATTGCCTTCTATAAAGGAATAACAAATTTTGAATTCTATTACTGTTTGTGTGTTCACGCAAGTAACCACCTAGCTGCTATCGTGATTAGTGACCCTGAGTCATGTAATAATCGGCTAGGGTTTGAATTCCGGAGAAAGCATGGATGTCTGAAAAGTATGCTATGTGTGTGTCAAGGGGACGCTTAAATTACATGGCGATACAAGTCGAAAGTCCTCTCGAGAGGTTAGTGGTAACGAAAGAAAGGGTGGGAGACCTTTGTCTCTTACCTACGTTGTTCCCGCTCAAAACTGTGGTGAAGCTGCACAATTAGTGCAGCGGAACTTTACCTATACAGCAGCAGTGAATTTCTGTTGTTCCCAATTCTACCTGTACTTGTTCACCTAATTAGTATTTTTAACCCTGCAGGAACTTTGAATTCGCAACTGGGTTTATTATTTACCTTAAGAGAGTTAGTTGTAGGTCTGTCTCAATGGCGGTCACTTTTTTTGGGGGGGAAGGGGTAATTTTAGGATTTACATTTCAAATAAGAGTCATATGACTTTCTTATTTCATTTGAGTATCTAGACCCAATTGTAATTTATTAATGGCTCGAATTTTAATTAATGCTCGTAGAAAAAAGTATGAAATATTCTTGGAATTAACAGCCGACTATCTACTAAATGTCGAAATTTCTGAAAATATAACAATGTCTTAAAAAGAGAGAGAGACAGACAGATTAAATGATTAAAAAATTTCTAAAACGGTTCAGAATTTAACGGTCATCTAAAAGAAAAAGAAAAGTTTAATACAGTTTTTATGTAGCGATTATCGACAGAGATGGCCCAGGCAGAACAACGAAACATTTTGTAGGATGTTTTAGATGAATATGCGTTTAGACTATAATGGGAACTATCTTCTGTGTATTTAAAAAGTGAAAAAATATGCAATGCTATTCTATAAAAATTTTTAATATTTTTAATTATATATATCCTGAATTAAATACACTTATATTTAAATCTACCAGATCTATTATTTAAAAAAAATAATAGAATACTTAAGAACTGCATATATTGCTTTTAAGTAATTTAATTTGTTACAACAATTTAATTAATAACAGACAGATTAAATATGAAAGAATATTAGCTTACTTTTCTTCAAAAGGTAACAGATTCGAATGAAAAGTAAAACAAGGCATGGAAGTGAAACAACGCAAAACTCTGATTAAACTAATAAATAATAAAACTAATAAAAATAACTAATAAAAATTTCGGGCTAAAACTGGACATTGTAGGGAATTTCT
>KK112069.1:108418-127388 GCA_000611955.2 Stegodyphus mimosarum | reverse complement strand
TATATCTATAACACGCACAGTGCCGCCCAACCGATATAGTGGTCAGCGTCGCTGATTGCCGTCCCGAAGGATCCGTGTTCAGATCCCAAGAGAAGGCATGGATGTTTCTAAATGTATAGTACTGGATCAGCATGGCGCCACTCTAAATATGCGGCTAGCGAAAGTCCTCTCGTGTGGTTTGGTGGAAGGGGAGAGAAGTAGGTGACGCTCGGACCCGTGCCCCCGGGGCGTTCTCAAAATGGAGGCAGAACTGAGCAAAATCGCACTGTCACCTGTAAGGTGCTAAACGCTGTTGCCAACGACAGGCGTATTTGAGCGCTTCTTGCCCCGATGAACTTAGAGGGATTGGGCTGGTCTTGCTGTCAGACAAGTGAGCATAAGTAAGAACAATAATATGCACAAGTCTTAAAGCTTTATGGTTTAACTGGGCTTTTACTTATATCGTCGTCTACTGACGTTGTCTAAAAACATTCACGTGATAACGAAACTGAATTCTCGTGTGCGTCTTCCATAGCAACTTTTACTGGATAAACCGCGAAACAATTAAAATGCCATTCTCAGGACTAATCTTCATATATGCTGTTGTAGACAACCGAGAAGTAGATGCGCACACGAATTCAGAAGAAGGCCGAGTTGCGTTACATGTATAGGGCTGGAGAGGGCAAAGGAAAAAAAGCTACAGGACTGTATCAAAAGTATTCAACAAGGAGCTTCTTAGATTGCAGATACTTCGAATGATTGCACCAGTAACTGTGCGAAAGAGGGTCCTTATCAAGTTGTAGCGAGGATACCAGGAATAGAAGGAGCGCCCTCAGGTTGCCCACAGCATTGTCCTAAGGTATTAATTAAGATGGCCTATCAAATGGTATGGAGGGCACCTTGAGTGAAACGAATGGACCTTTATCATGTGCAAGAGTTATCTAATATGATTTATGTTCCACGTGTTTCATCTGCCGCATTTGTTTTCTGCAACAGACGGCAGTGGATCCCAACGTTTCAGCACATGTGTTATTTACTGACGAGTGCACATTAAAGAGGGTATCGAATACCTATTACTATCAAATCTGGGCAACTGATAATTCAAGTACTGCGAGCCGAGACTTGTTGCAGCATAGTTTACGATAGTTACGTTCATGGTAATACTACTGAAGGATGAAATGTATGTCAAAAACAGATTAGTGAAAGTAATTGTAATTAAAATCTTTATACAGAAAATTCAAAATTTCTACTCAGTTTTTTCAGATCTTAACTAATTTAACTGTTTTGCTTGAAAATAAAGGGAGGCGGATGCATTCAGTAGCAGTTTTTTTAAAAAATTGTCTTTAAAAATATTGTTTGAAATAGATTTACACAAAATAAGAAATGCAATATAATAAATTTAAATATTTAAATATATTTACAATAATACATATAAAATATTCTACAAAAATGTAGCAGGAAAGACGTAGTTTGGCAATTAACTGGAATGGGCCTCCTGCTAGTCTACGAATTGTCTTTCTAATCATCAGTGTCATGTAATTTTCAAACTAATCTGTGATACGTTTTATGTTTTCAGGGCATGCTTTGCTTACCTTCGAAAACATATTGCATTGTCTGGGTTCGATGACTTTATTTTTGGGACAATGAATATTAATCTTGATTTCGCATTCGTATATCGCTGATGTTTAACACCTTGTAAAAATTTGTGCTTCTCGTTACATGTTTATGGAATACCATTTACTCAATTTCGTCCACAGAATACACTGTGGACATTTGGCGACTTTGTTTTGAGATATACATGCAGATCCGCTCTACACGCACTTTTTCTCTATTGATCGATGTCTATCTGTCTATCTACGGTGTCAGAAAATGAAGTAGAGAATTTCATAAAAACAACCTTCGCAATGGGAAGGTTTTGTAAATGCAAAATCTGCCTTTTATACTGTCCTACAGTTCAAAACTTCCAATAGTAAAGTTTTCGTATGCCTTAATAAGTACAATGCAGAAACTGTCATAATGATGCTGCAAAATTCTTTACTAATCTAGATCACATTTCCTTGCAAAGTTATTTCGGAATGATTTTCAGCAACTTTAAGTAGAAACTGCAAAGCAAATATTTTTCATTTTGAAAGTTTTTCTTATTGAATTGAATACAACTGTGTTATTAAATTTACAGATAGCTCCATGAAATTTTTAATTACCCATTGCTCAGAAAATTTTGGGATTGAAAATATGGAGCATTTTGCATTTAAACTTATGAAGGTTTATGAACATTTTACAGCTAGACGATTTACTTTGCGGTGTCATAGAAGAAGTCAAAAATATTATTGAAAAAAACTTACTACTTCTAGAGTTGAAACTGCTCACGTAATTCATTAGCTAACTTTGTGACTTTTGTGAAAAACTTTGTGATAGGAAGTACAAATCTAGGATCAATATTCAGCACAGAAAATCGTGGTAGCTATTTTTTCGAACACCCTGTTTGCATAGGAACACAGGTTTTGCTAATAATTTAATTTGTGCTATGTTTACATAGTAAATTTGAAATAATTTGAAAATGTGCATAATTATTCAAAATATGCTTAAGAGGTAATTTACAGATAAACAGAGTGATAAATATTAAAGAGAGTACAACTGTATAGCCCAAAGTAGCGTTAGCCCAGGAGGTTGATTAGTCTCAATTTGCGTTGAATCCTTATAAAATTCTGAATCACTTTTCAAATTGTAGCCACCAAATATTAGCTCTCTGTATTATAGTAAAGAAATTAAATAATGCAGAATATGTATAAATGTATGCATGTTTCTCGCAATGTGAAGAAACAATGGTACCTAGAGACATCAAATTTTAAATAACGCTGTCCTCCACCCAAATATGAAAACCTGAAAGCCCGCATTTTCAATTTCGAGTTTTATTTATTGTGCATTTCATATTTTGTAAAACTTTAACGAATTTTTTTATTAAGAAACTCAGCGATTTCAAAGTGAGCAATGTCAATACTGTACGGAAAAAGAATTTTTGTCTCGAGTTTGCGAGATTGTCTATCGGAAATTCTAAATATAGGCTGTTTTTAAATATTTTTAGGCCAAAGGAACATTAGCCCAAATGCTCTCGAAACGTATATGTGTATGTAAATGAAAAAAATGCCCCATTGGGCGTAATATAAAATCTAAAAGCTTTCAGAACTTTTTTATAACTACTCTTTGCCTCGGAGTTGTGTAGAGAGAGTACAATAATGAAAAGTTAGGCGAGGAATTTTAAGAATACCATTTATTTATCTAAGATCATATATTAAGTAATGCAAAATGCTTACATTATATTAATGTTTTTCCTTTGCACTCCGGTACTGAAATGCATATTTTAGACATTTAAATAACTGCAACACTTACCGAAACTGCTTGCCCTGTTACGCAGAGCATAAAATACAATAATATCTGTGACAAAGATCAAAAGGTTTTCGGCACAATTAATGGCGCTGTCAACACCTTCTGAGTATATCACGACGCTACATGCGACTCGAGTCATGATATATTAACCTTTTAATTTGTGGTTGAATGCCTCTAAACCATAGCGGTGTCTGCGACTCACATTACCCTGTCGCACTCCGCATACCTCACGGAATATTCAAGACCAGACGTTCCAGAATAATTTCTCATTAATATTGATTAGGAGCACAGTGAAATTCCTCTGATGTGATTTATGTAACGTGGGTGTAGATTACGATGTTTATGGCGTATCGTATTAGCACTTAGGGCGTCGGAGATCGGGGTCGTTGGAGCTTGCCCGAATTTGGATCATCATACTGGACTGTGGAACATGGAGTGGGAATTGCTTTCCCTATATTGCGCAATGTAATGCTTTTATGGAATATGGGAGATAAGTTACAGGTGTACGGAAGATGTAGATATTTGGAAATGCACTTTGCTTTGGATTATGGTCGGATTTTGCACATCTAAAGCCCACTAATGGAATTTTACAGCTATTCAAGCTGGATTAGCTTTAGATTGTGTTTAGACGTTGAAAGCGGATAAAATACTATTCGCAAAGGTTATTTTAGGTTTGATGCAATTATTCCGTATTTTAATGGGGCAGCTGAATTACTTTATTTTAAAATTGCTTACATTTTATGCAGTTTTATCTCCCATTGTTTCTGTGGTTGATAAACTGATAAGATACTGAATATTAAAATATTATTATCAACTGAATATTAAAATGCTGAATATTAAAATATTATTAGAAAACAAGTTTCATGTTGCTTTCAAAGAAAATAGAGATGTAACATTTGTAAGAGAATTTGCTTTAATGCCTTGTACCCTCTCTACTGTGTGCCCTCGTGGTGTAACTGAAAAACACGCCCGATTAGAAATTGGAAGGTCCGAAATTCGAGTCCCAGAGAGGACATGGATAATTTTTTCCATCATTTTCTGCTTCAAAATACCTGTTGACGCTTCAGGTGGCGCCCGGACTAAAAGAATTTTGACACTTTGTCACCGCCAATAGCATGTACATGGTGATTGGGCCCCCTCCTCTCCAGCCGTCCTTTAAGAGGGGGATATGTAATGTATTTTCTTCTTCCTTACTGTGTGCGTTCGCGGGGAACTAGAAGCACGTCCAGCTAGCAATCGAGAGTTACGGTGTTCGAATTCCGTGGAGAGAAAAGTAATTTTTCACGTCCCTTGGTCCAAATTAAAAGGCTGATGAAGCTATAACCTTATTTCAGATGATATAAGTGTATATGTAAGTACGGAGAATGTTAATATCTCCGATCTTACAAAAAAATTTATTATTATATAAATTTAAAAAACAATTGTTTACAGATTGTTTCTAAACCATTTTTCAACATGTAAAACTAAACATTTTTCGTAAAAGGGAGAAATTATTAAGAAGAAAGAAGTAATGAGAAATATGTTTACTGAAACAGCGAAAATATAACCGATGTAAAGGAGTAAAATTTATTGAATAATATTTCTAAACAATCAGCAATTCATTCAAATCACATAAAAATATCTATAGTCTTGATTAAAAAACATTTTAGTTTTTTTGAAAAAGAGTTTCGAAAGTTTAGCTTGACCATATGGTAAGGATTTCAAGCAATTAATTCTTGTATTATTACAAATACAGCTCAAGTTTATGTTATAGTAACTCGTAGAGTTTCTGACTTCGAGAAACAGAACATTTAATATCACGATATGAAATTAGCTCTGTTCTGTAAGTCGTATTTCATGCAAAATTATGTTTGCTACAGATGAAAAGTAATCTGTGATACTATTATATGCACTAAAAAGAAAATGCAGGCAATTGTTTTTTTCCTAAAAGTTTTCTCAAATTCAATAGACTGCTGTTTTTTGACGAAAAGCTCTCGAAAAATTGCATCTGATCATCGTAAACAATGCATTTATGGAGTGCAATATGTCTGCTGCTTTCAAATGTCCGAATTGCATTAGCTGCAGAATGTAAGACTAAGTTAGTTTATCTCCCTTACGTAATGTTGGTAGGTAAATTTGGTAAATAAATTAAATGGTGTTATATTTCACTTACGGAAAAAATACCACTACTGTATTTCCACGTGCATTTTCCCCCTAAATCTTTAGTGCCGGGTTCTGAAAATTGAACAAAATATTCGCGTATTTTTCCCTTTTTCAGTGCGTTTAGCGAAAGAGCTCGCCTAAATTTTAAAATGAATTCATCCATATGGTGGCCGTTTCATCTTACTAACAAACCCTCACAAACTACCTGTCAAAGTCAAGTCGAACGCTTCCCTTCTAGTTGTTGTTGAAATGTGTGCCAGCTTAAAAAAAACTGGCCTATCTCAACGAAGAAAATGCGAACTAACATTCAGTCTATGATCTTTGAATGAGTTGCACCATCACCTTCTTTAATGCTCTATGGATGATATGAGGCCTGATGAGTAGCAGAGATAACAATAAGAATGGGATAAATTCGAGTTACAGGTAAACAGAAATGAAGACGTCTTATTAAATATTGTAATGGTAACATTACTGTGTGTTCTTACCGGAATGAAGACGTCTTATTAAATATTGTAATGGTAACATTACTGTGTGTTCTTACTGGAATGTAGGTACCTTTTAAATAGTAAATATTGTAATAATTACCTGTAGTCTATACATTAGTAGTTTTCATTTGTTACATTCTTACTGCAAACGTGTTTTTCAGAAATTAAATGGTTCGCATAAATCTTCGCTCTCAATTTTCGGACTATAAAATTAGTTAATTTTTCTAACTTTAACTTCTAATTTTAGGATTTTATTTTTGTAGGAAAATGCACGAGGAGATAACGGCATTTAAAATTATATTGATTAAGACTTATGTCAGAATTAACGCATTATCAATATTGTTATCATAAAATGAAAAGCGCTATGTTGCAACTTTTGTCTAAATGCATACTCATTTGTAAACTAGTGAGCACTATGTTACGAAACAAGTCTTTCTTAGTGTACCTACCCTTCAAAATAATAACTGTGTTAAATTGTTTTGGGAAAATAATCCGGAAATCCTCTAGGATGCTTCGCTGGATCAGTAGCATTGCGAGGTAGCATCTGTATCATCACATGATAAATTATTGTGTCCTGTATGCTTATTTCTGGCCTTTTGTTTATTTTATACAATGTCTATTGCATACGTGTGACAAATTTGCGCAGATTACAAAAATTCATTAATTTCCTTAAGATTTTGACATCATTATCGAAATTTCTTTATTATCGTATAAATCGCATGGTAGTAACTAACGTAGGTCGCATGCCAATAGCAATTTATGCCACGTCAAACCTACGCAGTGCCGACTCTTTGCATTCCTGACCTAATGAATGTAAGTTTGTAGACAATAGATAAGCGGAAAAAATATTTACATTTTTACTGACGGATGAGAGATTTAATAGAGAAAAGTGTTTTGCTAGGCAAAATCTTCCCTCACAATCTTATTTAAAGACACAGTTTTGATTTTTATTCTACTAAACTAATATTTATTTACAATAGATGAGAAACACGCCAATGTGACAATCAAATTTGCTAGGTTGTTTTAGCGAATTTAATATTTATTTGTCTAAATTTTTACTTTAATATAATAATAATAATAATAATGCGCGTTATTATTAAATTAAATTAAAAGCTAACTTTTTAAAAGGTGTAATATATTTTGGGAAGGAACCTTAAAGCGTCTTGAAACTACGAATTTCAGCTACATAATTAAATTACAACACATTAAATGTTTCCTTCTTTACAAAAGTACATCGATTTTGCATCGGTATTTATGTATACATCTTGAACTACCAGGAAATCAATTTACTCTAATATACGTAGGATAAACATGTAGAATTATTAAGTTATTTTGAAGCAGGGAATGTGAAAAATGAGCAGTGTCGTCTCCGGAACTCGAACCTGGAACTCTCGAATACACGCCGAGTGTGCTACGAAGGCATGCTGGAGGGAGGGAGAAAATACCTTATAAATATATGAAAAATTTATTGAATGTAAGAAACTTTGAAAATATGACAAAAAGGCTACATGTTTCAATGTAATGTTATAAAAGGAAATTTCAGGTTTGTTTCATGAACAGGAGTTTTTAAAAATATACCTAAATAATAAAAAAACTGGTTTAGATAAAAATTTGGGAAATCAAATAACTCACTGTATCAACTCCAGTTTTAATTTTTTTTTTAAATTTCTTCGTACCATTACCTGTTGTCTTCTTAAAGTTTCATTATTTTTGTGTTTCAAAAGTTCTTGCTTGCTGAGAGTTTTTTTTAAATCGTTGTTCCGAATTTTAAAAAGGAATATGTTCATTTTTAAATTTTTCGAAACTCTACCAAGTCCTACTGCCTGGATAAAACTCTGGAGCTCTCATGATTTCAGAGTCACAAAAAATGTCATAAAAAAACTCTGATATATCCACTTTTCTAGTTTCTACGTATTTAAAATAACGAATTTCATTTTAGGAGTCTTGGGGTCGTCAATGGATATACTCAAATACTCCTGCTAAGCTTTCTTCCATCTCTTGCTAACACATGTAATTTTGAAATTAAACATTGTTGCACTGTTGACATATATTGAGCAGAAAAAAAATAGAAAAAATATTAATAAAACTCAAGTTCTTTAGAGGAATTTTAAAAACTATCTCTTTAAAAAATGACATGGCTATGTTAATTTATACTTTTTACCTTCATTTACTTCATTTGATTCATGATTTTCATCTACTTATTTTTACCTTCATTTAAGTCATTTAAGCATTATTCACCAATTTTTTTAAAATCAAAACTGAAAATCTATTTTTGGAAAGTCAGCTGGTTCTTATTTCATTTAAAAAATTTATTATGAGTTCATAATTCGAATAACCCATTTTTCCTTTTTAATGTGTATCATCATGTTTAAAAAAAACACTGTCGGTATATTTGTAATCCGTTTGATGTATAGCAGATGAATATAATATATTGTTAGAACTTATAAATATATTTTTTGCATTTTGAAATCTTATTAATAATATTGCGTATTTAATATATTGAATGTATAATGTTTACATCTCATAAACATCGAAGGTAACAGAATCCATCGGATGTCCAAATTTTCCACACTCGGTATCAAATTTTGAGATCAGGTGATGTCATCTACTAGTAAATTATCATATTTTTTGACATAAGATAATTTCTGAAATTTCTTAGGTGAAATGTATACAGAATAGAAAAGCCCACCAGCGGCCGAACGGTAATGTTGCTGAACACTCGGTCTGAGATTCGAATCCTGGAAACGGGATGGCTACATGGGCGTTTTCATGGTTTTCTCCATATGTAACGTGTACATGAGCCAGTTTCCCTTAGAAAGTCCTCCACGAAGACATCACCTCTTAGGCAGATAGCACTCGAAGCTTTGCCGTAATCACATAAAGCTAAATCTAAAAACCGGAAAAGAATGGGAATGATATGCGAAAGTTAAAACATTATATAACTTCCACAAATAGCAATAATTTGTCCTATTAATTAACAATTCAAACGAAATGGCCAGTGAAACAGGTCCTCTCTTCCATAAAGAATTTACTATTTTAATGGACTTATGGGATAAGCAATTCATTATTTTTAACATATAATGTCGAGTATTTTTATCTTTAATATTCCTGTATTTTGCAAGAAACACAGTGGTACTTCGGTATATATCATTAATCCATTCCAGATTACTGTATATATACTAGCGAATTTTTCCAATAAAAAAAGGGTAAATAATTAATCCGTTCTTATGCAAAATCGCATTGTTATAAACATAATTTTGCTTACTACTGAAATTATAAATATACATAGGAAACCTATACTGTAAATAAATGAAGCAACGCAAGTGACACTAATTTTTCCGCTCTTCAGATCAAAAGCAATTTGAAATTTTTAACCATGCTCTAACGCCTCTGATGTTTATTTAGTAATCGATTTTACAACCTTCACAACGTTAGTCATAGATCTTTATTTTTCACAGTCGTAGACACCATAGTATTCGGCATACGGTATGCAGTAGCTAAGAAGAAGTTCACGGTACGCATGCCATCTTCGTACTTTTATGCAATCACTTTTTTCCCTCCATGGTGATCATAATAATTTTCTTCATTACTTAACTCCTCTTATTTACTTTCCTGAAACACATTTTTAATGAAGTTCAAAACATTTACGCGAAAAAATACAAAACATCACTTGAGAATTCAGAGTTATATCCTGGGTTGCTTATTGAACTGTAGAAACAGGCGTTCTGGCTCTCATGGACAATTAAACATTGTCTCGATAGAGCTAAACAAGAGCAGCGTGCGCAATCGTTAAATCATCGAATTAGGGTCTTATTTCTAAACAAATATCGTCCACCAAACAAAATGTTTTGGATTTCTGTTATCCGAACAGGACGTATACTAAGTTGGACGTATTTCAAAGCGGACCACTGTATATGAATCTGTGTCTGACGAATAATTTTCTTTTGTGCTCCTCAGCGGTGATGGTATAACTTTTTCTTTCATTCACAAATGGCACTCAATCCAATCCTCTTCATATTCCAGAAAAGAGTTTCTTATAAATCGGACTGTGTTTATAAAGATAATGCAAAAATATTAAAAGTATTACATGCATATTTTCAATGCTTGAACCCCGAACTTCAAAATCTTTTCTCCAAAGAAGCGCTATTTTGTTCTAAATTTTATTAAGAAATTTTCTTCCAAAATGAGCTTAGAAAAGCCTTAAGCAAGATACTCTCCCAAAAGAGTAGACGATTTATGACTCATAAAATTACTTTTGTGGAAAACTTTAGCTCGGAAATTTAGTTTCCTCTCTTTAATCAAAAATTAACTCAAGTCAGAAATACTTGTCTTCCTATTGTTATTTATGTTTTCCCAAAAGTGACTGTTAGTTTTGAGCATATTTCCAGTTTCTAGGGAGCGGATAGTACATTTATTCTATTCGTAATCATAACCATGAAACTCTTTAATTAAATTGTGCCATTAATAATGAGAAATATCCCAACTACGATGCTGCTAAAGATTCTTGCAAGATTTCGGAATCATTAATAACCAAAATGGGCTGGAGTGACTATTATGTAGTTTTGCAATTCGAATTAAGCAGCGAAAAGACAAAAGTTTGTACAGCGTAATTACATTATTCTACCAAAATTAAATACTTAAACATTATTTTTTATTAAAATGCGTATAGGAGAAGTGAATAAAAATTTGTGGCGTAAAAATGTAACTCATTAAAATATAAATATGAAGACATTGTGTGGAAGGTACAATATTAATCCCACTAAGCTTAAAAAACGACTGTTATTAACAAAAAATCTTCCCTGACACACACACATTTCGTCTTACTTCACCTTTCAAGGCTTTAAGAATATTTGAAAAGACTTTTTACAAATTAAAGTGCATTTGTCTTAGTATGTTTGGGATTTTATTACATATTTTTCACATATTAATGTCTGAAAAGCTTTTCTCCAATTAAATTAAATCTTAAGTTACCATACATCTCTTAGCATGTACGTGCGTTTTTCTTGTTTAAAGGTGCAGAACATCTCCACTGTTGATGTTTGCTGGAGGCGGATGTACATTTTCTTTCATATCCATAAATTACATACCTATGAAACGGAATCTAAAGTAGCATGTAAGCATTTATGTAAAATATAGCACTTAAGCGTGAAGCAACGAAACGGAACTTCCCAAAGCCACTATGCACTACATTATTTTAAGTTAAATGGAATAAAAAAGTTTAAAAAGTAAAGTGTTCTTAATCCGCGAACAGATATTACTATGTTTATTACATATTTTAACTTTTCCTAGTTTTGATTTTGATTTTAATGCTGTCTAGACCGTTTTTTTTCCGAAGGAATTTTATATGAACAAAAATCTTGGTTGCTCTTTAATGTTTTTAATACGTGGTGATACTACTCTTGAATTGACTTATTAAATTAATTTAGTCTCTGCAAATTTTGCCTACAGGAATTTGTTTATTTTACGGCAGTGGAATAAATGACATTAGATTTTGCCCACATAGAAGCATATTTGAATTAAAAATGTAATTTTCGATGATACCGAAGAAAATAATCATTCTCTATCTCTCTCTATATATATATATTAACGTTTAGAGTTCGAAGCATTGCAAAAACTTCAAGCATTACATAGAATATGATCAAAATATTGCATAGTGTTTATCTATTTGCTTAAAAATTTTGCGATGCAGTATTTGGAACAAGAAGCATTCTTAATGTCGATGCTTACAGTATCAACAAGCTATCCATCTATCTACTGATACTAATTATGACTAACTACTAGTTATACATAAACACAAATTCCTCCATATTATTTCTGCAATATAATTTTATTTTCCCTCATGATAACGTTTCTGTCGAACTTACGGGGAAATTTTGCAGTTGCATTAGTTGTGGGTAACTGCTCTTCAATGTCGTCAAAGTTCTCAAAATGAAGTAAAAATCAGGCAATTTACACAGTGTAATTGCGATCCTTTTTCTCCGCCTACATACAGTTACTGCAGTACTGCCTGTATTCAATCTCACAAGAGCAGAATATCCTGCGTGTAGTTTAGACTCAGCAACATATGATTTTTTGGTGCTCTCAAATTACAAATGCAGAGAAAAATTCCTTCGGGTAAGGAATGAAAAAAGCTACATCCACAGTGCCAAAGAGGTTGTCTGGAAATAGCCTTTTAATATTTTAGAATCTTTTACGAAACATTGATCTGATCCTTAACACGAACACATTGCTTCAAAACATTTAAATGTGAGTCAGCATTCTGAACGAATTTTAAACTAAGATTTATATGAAAGATTAAGAATTTTACAGTATGTTTTACAAGAGTATTATGAAACAGCCAGTTCAGCAACAGAAGGCGGATTTGCGATTGAGAGCGCAAGTTGAGGTGCGAAGCCAGTTATCTGATAAAAGGAAATATCAACATAAGAGTCGAAATTTGATAAGAGATTAATCTTTTGTTTATTTTTCAGCGGTAATTATCATTAACTGAAGTTTTTGGATTTTTAACTTTCTGTTTTTCTTTGCATTTCATATAATATTACATATGTAATGGTTAAATCCATATGCTACTATGTATGTAATGGTTTATATTACTACCTATGTAACGGTTAATTCATATGTACCCTTAACAAATTTCGCTCATTTTTTCGACTTTAATGATAGTTTCGTAGGAACTTTCTTTAATTTTACATGCAAATTTTAAATGATTATCATGTATTTTAATATAATTTCTTATATTTTAAGCTTTTCGCTTTTTTACGTGTTTCTAATTTTAACTTATTTCTTGTATTTTCTATTAACTACACCATATTTATTTGCCTTAATTTTAATGCTTAAGATTACTAATTTTTATTTTTATTTAATTTTGAACGGAAGTTTTTCACCCCTTTCTAACAACGCACTGTTACTTTGAATTCATTTATTATATTTTAGTGAGGGTAATTACACCAATACCGGCTTATTTTTATTGTATTATTTAATTTTAGATATAATTTTTACCTTCTTTTATACATTTTAAGCTTCGCAATTTTCACCTTACTGAAATTTTAACTATTGTAATTCCTGACTACATACGTGACCATTCCTTAATTTTAAATTAATTTTTAACTTCTTTCACACATTTTTAACGTTTGGAATTTTCAACATATTCTAATTTTTAATTAATTTGTGATATTTGATGAGAGTGGTTATTCAAACACAAGCTTTTAATTTGTTATATTATTTAATTTTAAACATTTTACTTTCATAAGCAAACCGAGACCGTTAATTATTAGTCCTTAAATCCTTATTTCGTCTACATTTTATAGGACCATTTTAACTTCATGTTATAGATTTCTAATTCTGCAATGGTATTACCATTACAAATTCGACTATTTTACTCTATTATTAATTTCTTTCGCATGTTCAACATTTATTATTTTCAACATATCCAAATATTTCCTTATTTTTTAATATCATTTATATTTGGAAGCATGTTTCTAAGCTTTTTGTTACTTTCTAGCAGTGTGTTTAGCTCTAAGGCTCAATTACTGTTAAGCCAGCTTGATGTATTCTGAAATTTAAAAGGAAGTCCCAATTTTCAGCCGAAGTTTCAAGACCTTACTGAATGCTTCATATACTCATACATTTTTTTTTCTAATACTTTTAGCATTCAATACACAATTACAGTTATTTCTGCCTCCATGGATGAAGAAATTAGCCGTTAGTTACGATGCATATACAAAGAAATTCCAAAATCAATATTTTCAGTACCGAAACAGAGGAGAATTGTCATCGATTTTACTCAATTGTTTACCTATTCGTCACTAGAAATTTTATTTTACTATTAAAGTTTTATTTCTAACACATAAAGTTAACACATTTATTCGAGCATAACTCAGCTCCAACCTAATTAACTCACTAGCCAACTTCACTCACAGTCTGTTTTATAATTTCTTATACTGTCATAAGAATTATGAAAAATAAAAGTGTTTTATAGAAAAATTAGTCTTCAAGTACTGCCTGATGATTTTCTACCTATTAAAATCATCCCGGATTTTGAACTTTGGGGAAAAAAAGGTAAGTGAAACCCTTTTTTCTAAATTTAGAATTTTTGAACCTGAAAAATTTTGACATAGTTTTTCAACAATGTGACATAATCAGATTTTTCTGTATTACATGCTGTTTTAGTACAGAATATCCATCGCACACCTGTTTCCTTTACACAATATTAAGCATTAAATGCGAAATAATCATGTTCTGCTGCAGAATATTTAGTTTTTATCCAGATGAGGAAATTAATTTTACCAAATTATAGTTCACTTGCCAGAATTTATGTCTTGTTATAAACAATTATACTATAAAAACACGTGCATTTGCCTATTGTGAATCTTTCTCAACGACTTTAAAATCATTGTAAGATGAAAAACCTGAAGTTCACTTTATCCAACCTTATCATTACGCATGCATAAATTCTGAGTCATTCAGGACTTAATGAAAATTATGAACATTCAAGACTTAATGAAAATTATGAATCTTTCAAGAATTAATAATAAATGAAATGCCCTGTATTATGATTTTAAGCATAATTTGACACAAATTTAACTGTCTGTATAAAACTAAGACTAAAATACTTAACCATGACATCCTGTAAACTGTATGAAGACTTTTAGCTGCCTAGAAAGAATGTAATTGTGTTGAAAACATAATTCCATCTATGAGAAAATTACAGTTAATCTTATAATTTTAGTACGTCGCAATTGTCAGTTTTCATCGAAATTGTAATCTGCTCTGAAGAAACCCTTGAAAGTTTTAAGACAGTATTATATCATATAATTTTATATTTCTAGCTCATATTCAATAAATTTGATTTTCAACAGCTTTCTGACCGGTATCAAAAATTAAAATACTTCATTTCAAATTTTATATAAAGTTATAAAATTAAATCATTTTTAAAATACAAAAGATGTATCATAGTTCAAAATACGTTTATACAAAGGCATATAACTATTTTAAATAAATCAATAACATTTATAACTTTGTTCAAGTTGTAATATACAAAAATGTGCATAAAATTTAGGAAAAAAAAATAACTGTTTTTGCGGGTATTTTAGAAGTTTTAAAATGTTTTGTTTTCCGTACTTTTACTTACTTTGAAAAAATATTCCAGACTTCGTAAAGAGTTTAAATAGCTTTGCTGCTATAATCCTTAGCATTTCAAAGAAACTATCATTTGTTCTACACTTTCTTTGGGAAAATGATTAAATTTATGAGCGTTTACTCTGTAACTTCTATGTGTAAATGAAAAAAATCTGATGTGTACACCATATGACTTCCTTGTACGGAATATTAAATTATGCGCAATTTTCCTGCATTTCATTTAAACATATTGAATTAACAGTTAACGAATTTTGAATTAAATCTACTTCGTCGATAGAGCATAAACCATAATAGAATAAATGCACTCCTTAAAGTTCACTATATGTATTTACTATAGCGACACTTCGACGCTAGGTTTACTTAATAGCGATACATCTCATTCATTTTATAACTCAGAGCGCGCAAAAATTATAACATCTGAAGAATTACCGCAAGTTCTAGTCAGATACTCTAATAAATCTAAAACGATATGTAAAAGAAGTTAAACAAATAAAAAAGAAACAGCTTTTCACAGACGATTCAGTGCCGCTTACCTAACGCGCATGCGCTACTAATTAATTCATTTCTCACTTCGCAGTAAGGCAAAAATACATAATTTAAAATATTTTCATTAAAAACTGAAAGACATACAAAAACATAAAACACCAAGTACAGTTAAAAAATTAAAAAAGCAATTTTTACAATTAAAATTACAATTTGTACGCAAAAACCAGCTAATAACTTAAATGACAATTCCAGAATGAGTCAAGTATAACTTTATTTGGAATAATAAAAGAAGACGTTACTTTGCGAAGCTTAGTTTCTCTAGATTGGCAACAAATATAGTATTCTCCTAAGTTTCAAATATAAACAAATATAGCGGCTATGGTAATAAAAATTTGGCTTAGCCGCGCTAAAAAAACATTTAAATTGTTGGTAGTTCTACAAATATAATATGCAGGTTAACTAAAGGCATAAAACCCTTAACCGGAAGATAACCGTAACATAATTCAATCATTTTTAAAGCAAAAAATGCCCAATTTGTAAGCATATAAGAACAAAGAAACTGAGCTCACTGATCCGACTAACAGAATGGATATATATATATATATATACTTTTTGTGCATCCGATTGCAACCAAAATAGAAGGTGCACATCTACATGTTATAGAAATCTTATATACAAAATTTCAACGTTCTGAGGCTACTCGTTTTTGAGTTATAGGAGAAACATACATACATTCGTACGTAAGCACAGAGGCCACGAAAAATTCTCATCAGTTTTATAATTTTGGGGGGTAAAAAGAGTTCTTTATTCTGTCCTTATGTACAGATGACACTCAAAAACGCTTATTTACTTAAATATACTATACCCGTTTTCTCAATTACAATTCTTCCTTTTTATTTCGTACAAGGAAGTAAAAAGAAGGAAAATTCCAAGTGTTAAACAAATATGTAAATCAGAAATTGGTTTTGTTGAATAATAATTTTTTTGAATAAATTTAGTATTTATTTCTGATTTCAATAAACCTTTCAATAATTTCACCTTTTTTCATTCTCTTCCAAAACATATACAAATATTTTCATTATTTCATTCAGTTCCTGCATCTAAAAATCATACAAACATTTATGAGTAACTTTGGAACATATCATGAATTTGAAAGTACGTATTTACAAATCAGTTTTCTTACAAGAATAGATAAAAGCCTTATATATTGTAAAACTACGAACTGTTTTATACTTTCATCAAATTTTAACATTTTTAGTTTTTTGTTGTAGTATATAAATATAATAAATATTGTAAATACTTAATTCACATACAGCATAGCGTATGTAAAATATTACAATTATTTAGTTTCCTAATATCAAGGAAAAGACAAATTAAATATCATGTGACGTATTCAGACCATGAACTAAACTTTTGAATCATTTTATTTTATAAAAATTAGACAAATAAGTTAAAAGTCTCTGTATGTTTAGGAAAGTTAAACATCTGAAAAATCATGTAAAATAAATTAACTCAGAAACGTTATTATGATCGATAGTCATAAGCACTGAGATGAAATTAAGAGTATGCTGGAATTACGAAAAATGTAAAACTACCAAAAAGTTTAAAATAATGTTTAAAATTAAATATCATAATAAATAAAAGCCTGCAAGTGAATAGTAAACAAGTGAATAGAAACGTAAAATATAACCAATAAACTAAAAATCAGAATATGTTGAAAATGGTAAACGTTAATAAGCACGAAAGAAGTTAAAAATTGCATTTAAAATTAAGTAAAGGTCATGTGTATGGTCAGAAAATATAGTAAATTAAAAATTTCTGTAGACTGAAAATTGCGAAGTTTAATGAATGCAAAACGTTACAAATTACATCTAAAATCAAACAATATAATAAATATAAGCCCATATTTGAGTAAGTACGTTCGTTGAAATATAACAAATGAGTTAAAGTACCAATATGTTGTTAAAAATGTACGAAAAACTTCCTTGTAAAATGAAATAAAAAATACAAATTTGTAATCTTAAGCATTAAGATTGAGGAACAAAAATGTGCTACTGTTAACAGAAAATTTATGGAATAAATTAAAATTAGGAGTACACAGGAAAATGGAAAGCTTAAAATATACGGTAATAATTTAAAATATGAATCTAAAATTGAGGATGTTTCATTCGAATCAGCCATAAAAGTTAAAATGTAAAAGTACATTTGAATTACATTATGTAGATAGTAATATAGCTCGAATGTGAAGAAAAATAGGAAGGCTAGAAATCCAAACATTAAGTTAAATGTAACTACCGCTGAGAAATAAATAAGAGATAATCTATTATCAAATTTCGACGCCAATCTCAGTCCTTCCGGTTATCAAATAGTTATCTACGAGCCTTAGCCTGCGGGCTCATCCGCAAATCCGTCTCTTGATGCTGAACCAGCTGTTTAACACTATTTTCAAATATTGTAAATTTTACTCTTACTAAAGACAATTACAGAATTATCTTTGAGAACTAGAAGATTAGTTTTAACGTCTTACAGAATAGTCGATTTGCCTAAAATTTAATTCTGATTACACCCTTATCCTTGGCTCATCAGTTTTTATTGCAGAGAGATTTCTGATGGGTCAAGATATTTCATTTAGACACTAGCAAAGCATCCTTCACAAAATGCTTTATAGATTTAAAATTATTTTCTATGCATTTAATCAACCGGAATTTTCTTTTCCTATTTTTTAATATCTATTTCTTTTCAAATGTACATAACTCTGCCTAGCAGAAGTAATTTCTTCGAATACCAATCTCCACGCCTTTTCATAAAGTGATATAAAACAGCTATTTTTGTTTACTTCCCTTTATAAAACTGTTAAAGAACGAAGTAATTTAAGGCAAACATTAGAATCTGTTAATTTTTCCAGTCTTCATTTAATACATTTTTTTTATTCTTCTACCGAACTTTATTCTTTCCAAATTTAATTTTTACCATTCAAGCATGATTATTTAATTATACTTATGTATGCATCAAATGTACGTTCCCCTAGCAACCTCAGATAAACGTGTTTCTTTACCATTACAGGATTTTTAACATTTAAGCAAAAATTTTATTTTTCGTCTGCTAGAAATAAGCTTATTCTTTTGTAATTGCAGTGTCTGGGCTTGATTCTTACTTCTTTTCACATTTATCCTTCTTCTAGATTTTGCTCCTTTAATAGCCATCAAATCAGACTTAGAATGAACTGTGCAATAAATAATATGGGCAAGAAGTAGAGCAGAACTAAATTTATTAATAAAAATATGCTTTTGGTGCACACGTTAAATAGAGGGATTCTCTCGCTGAGCAGGGTTATCTAATCCTTGTATTGCATATAT
>KK112069.1:49656-107342 GCA_000611955.2 Stegodyphus mimosarum | reverse complement strand
AGAGGCTACTGCACGATACGACAATCCAGCTTCACGAAGGCCGATGATTCTCCCTCGTTCAAACTCTGTAAGTTGTTCAAATCTCGCTCTCTTTCGTCGACGAGGCATAAGTACAGATTGAGTTAACGTTTACCACTAGCAGATAACCACCGATAACCATACACGCCTCGCTACAGCCGTCTATTTATTCGGATCCATCAGCCGTTCAGAGGGCGCTGCTCAGCATACGCATGCGCTACGGATTTGCAATTCTAATCATTTGCATATCATGCGCTACTTTGCATTTCCTGAAAATTTCAGCTCACTCGCGTAAGTCCTTCATGGTGTTGCAATTTTCACAAACGTGAGTGTATATATATATATATATAAATGCGCGTGTATGCGTGTGTATGTGTATACATATATGTAAGAAAAATAAGTAATATGTGAAAGACAAATTGTAATTTAAATTAGCAGCGAAAATTAACTTCCCTTCTCTATTCCAATAAGAATAATCTAGCTTTGCACTGGTCTATTTCGAGACTAATCCACGTCATATGACTCTTACATAAATCTGATGATATAAATAGAACTAAAACTCGAACGGCCAATAGTAATTTTACAGTAATATTAATTATCCAATCAAAATGTGTTGAGAACCAAAACTAACTCAGTCTGAGTTAAGATTGCATCCTGAACATAGTGCACTCGTTTTCTACACTTCGGCTTAGCTGAACTGCTGCAGACTGCTCTCTTCTTATTGCGAATACATAAAAAATATAGACATTTTTAAATAGGCACAAATAGTGTGCCAAGTTGTTTGTGGCCGCAATTCACCTGGCACTCGAATCGTGCCTATACAAGAACATTTACAATTTCTATAGCGTTGCGACAGAAAGAAAGCTCAGCCAAATAATGTCATTACATGAGGTTAATGAATAAAAGTATATGAGGGAGCTAAAGTAGGCATTTATCCAATATGGAAGATTGTCAAGAGAAACGTTTTGGTTTAGGTAAGAGATATTTTAGTTCTCGAAAACTTCAATTTAGGTTCCGAATCAGCTACGTCATTAGCGTTACCGAAGATATGAGACATAGATTTATCTAGAAATGATGCTGTCCATAAATCTTACTGATTTTTTTTAAGAATATAATGGAAATAACCAAATTAAAAAAAGAGGAATTAAGTTATAAAGCTGATTTACATAATCTGCTTCGACTGCTAAGTCAAACAAATTGGCACATTACTTGTGCCTATTTAAGAATGTTTAAATTTTTGATAAATTTGCAATAAGAAGGAAGGAGAAGACAGCAGTTCAGCTAATCCAAAGAGTAGAAAGCGAGTGCATTATGTTCAGGATAAAATCTTAATTCAGATTGAGTTAGTTTTGGTTCTCAATGTATTTTGATTGGATAATTAATACTGCTGCAAAATTATTATTGACTGTTTGGATTTTAGTTCCATTTACGTCATTATAAGTATGTAAAAGTCACGTTACATGGATTAGTCTCGGAACAACGCAATGCAAAGATAGATTACGCTGATATAAATTACAATTCGTACAAAAATTTGTAGCGACTGAAATCTTAACAACTGCGTGTAGCTTATAGATTCTGTTATATCTTGAAATCGAACATTTTATTTCAAGTATTTTGTTCTTTTTCCATGTTATTGGATCATTGTTTCTTATGTTAAACTAAGATATTATGTTTCTAGAATACTGTTTTGTAAATAATTATTGTAAATATTAAATTTCTTGTTGTAGTCATTAGGTTTATCGAATCAGGAAACGTGAAAAATGTGCATTGCGGTCACATGGATTCGATTTTTGGACTTCTCGATTGTCACCCGGTCGTGCTTTCCAATTACATTTTGAAGGCGTGCGGTAGGAAAGAAGAAAATACATCCCCATCTCTTAAAAGTTGGAGAGCACGTTATCGCCAGACCCTGGTTGTGAGGAATTATTGTCCACTGCATTTTAATTTGGTCGCTACTTTCATTTTTAGAATTTTTGGAGTGAGATAACGTGGAGAACTCAGCCCTGCCTTGGCAGGATATAAACACCAGTTTATATGGGAAATCATGTGAAATTATTTGTTTAACTATTACACCAGTAAAAGCGAGGCTGTTAGAAGATCTAACTTTTGTGGCGGCCTCGGAGTGGTTATTGGTTTACGGCTGCAGTTGATCAATGCTTTTGGTGTTTTGGCAAAGGTTTGCTCGTGGCTACATTTATGGGTCGGATCAGAAGTGCGATAAGAAAGCCTCTGGTAGATTTGGAGGACAGAGCTTAAGTCTGTTTTACGTGAGTGAAGTACAGTACTACGTCACAAAAGAATCGGTGGGGAATTCAAGCAATACACCTCTTTGAATTTGTGTGCGTTGCCTGGCTTCGTGGCCATCGTACACCCCTTCGTTTGAGCAGCATTTATGAGTCAAAATTTAAGTAAATAAACTTAAAAAGATAATTACTGCTGGTTTTGACATATGCTTTTCATAGATGGATAAATATGATGATACACCAGTACAATATTTAATTTAGAAGACACTTTTGCTGTAAAGACACTGCAAAAAGACGAAATCTTGAAATTCCGGAGGAGACGATATCTTGTATATGTGGAATAGGATATGAATCAAAAACTGTAACTAAATTAAGAGCTCTATAATTTCTAAATGGTCCAATGCTCGTAGGTTTTTTTTATGTACGAAGTATGAAGCAGATGACTAGTTACTTTTGGAAGATGGACAAATTTTTTGTTCTAATATATATTAGAACTCCGTTTTTGCTCCATCATAAATTTTGGGTCGAAGTTTTCCTTTAGTTTCTATATAACGAACTGTGCTACGTCTGATTCAGTTGCTATCTATAGCAGGACCAGTTTATTCAGAGACAGAAATTTTACTAATTGTGGTACGTGATGCTTGATATGAGAATAACTTTTAATCGTATACATGATTTGCACACACGATGAACTTGTGTATGGAACTAAGATTAATCTTCCGGGTGATTTCCTCCACACATCGAAGGCTGATAATAATCATGTTAAATTAGGACTTCTTAAACGCTTTTTAGTCGCGACCCCTTTTTATTACTGAGATTTTTTTTCGCGACCCCAGGACCCCAAAATATTTATGAAAATTTTGTGGTATCCCATAAGCATTGCGCAAATCCGACACACATGTGAGTGAAACTGTCAGTTTTTCACTTGTACTATATACTATTGCAGTTTTAGGTGATTAACTTTAATTTCTAATTTTAAGACATAGGACAATGTGAAAATTTTAAATAAGTAACAGACGAAATGACAGCGTCACGTGCAAAGCAAGTAAAATGAAAGTTCATATTATAAAAAGAATGCGTCGAAATGTTTTCGTTTTTCCTTTGTCTGTACTGTCTTATCTATATCTGTTTTCAGATACATTGTGTAAAAATATTTGGTAATTGTAAAATTATTATAATAAGTTAAAGAAATATCAAAACTCCTGAAATTTTTGGCGAACCCCTGCTGTAGGTTCCGCGACCCCCAAGGACGACTCACAGTTTAAGAAACTGTGTTAAATACATCGAACAACTTAGAAGTTGCATGCAACCGCTTACACTGAAACCAACTGGCTCGCATACAAGAAAAGCGGTACTATAATATACTATTGTACTGTTATATACTACTGTACTGTAATATACTATTGTACTGTAATATACTATTTTAATGTAATATGCTATTGTACTGTTTAGTGTTTATTCACAAAGATTGTAAAATGTGTTTGCATGAGTTTGTACGACATAATGTAATGCGATGGTCACTGCAACCACCTTACGACAGCCCATCTAAAGTAGTCAAACACAGTGCAAAAGTTTTCAAATTATCCACTCACAGAAACATAATTTCAATCTTAATTGATCATGCGAAACCAGAATTTATGTCTGATACTGGCATCGATGCTTTGCCATTCAGATATGCAAATCACGTTCAGGTAACCACTTGGGGAGGCCGCAGAGCGATTGTTGATTTATGGCCACACTTGCTCAATGCTTTTGGTGTTTTGGGGAAGGCTTGCTCGTAGCGACATCTATGGGTCCAGTCAGAAGTGCGATACGAAAATCTCACGTATCCTTCCAGGAGAGAACTTTCCTGTCTTGAAGTACTTTACTTCGGCACAAAACAGCTCTCAAATTTTCTCGAATTCAAGTAGTTCAGCTTCTTCGAATTTGGGGGCTTGCTGGTTTCCCGAGCGCCGTATTCTAAATCATTTAAACTCTCGACTTAAATACACAGAAACAGATTTATATTCTGATAGCTACTACGCAAAGAAGTTAAAGCAAAATTCATAACATAGTAATTGGTTAAATCTTTACTGTATTGAGTATAAAATTTTAATCAATTAATCAAATTTTAATCAATAATTTGACAAAATGGAAATTCAATGAATTCTTAGGCAATGTTAAGCGTTTTCAATTCTTACTGACAGATTGCATTCGAAAAATCATTGCTGTAACGGTAGGGGGAGTTTAAAAAAATACCTCGAAAAGCGAACAGTGAACGACAAAAAGTTGAGAAAATATGCTGCAAAAGAACAATATAATACCTTGCCAACATTTTCAAATACTTCACGTTTCTTAGTAACTTGAACTTCTAAATTTCCGCATATCTGTCAGATGTACTTTATTTCAAGAACGCTATTAAATGATAGAAGACAATCGAAAATAGAAATTTAATGACTCATTTTAAATCATTAATTTCATAATAATATTCTTCATTTTACTTTCTCCTAAATTTGCCAGTTAATTTGTTTTGGATAATTATACAATGCTAAAAATTGTTCATGTTAAATGAAATGAATGACTACGTTCATAAATTATTTTTTACATCATTAAATTATTTTACTAAATTAAATTTTTCTAAATTATTTCATGTATAATCAAAATTAGTCTTTTTTATTTAACCGCAGGGGCAACAATAAAAAATTTATTTAATCGCGTAATATACCAAATTACAATGTAGTTTACGAGAAATAAAATATAAATGAGGTTGTTACGATGATCGTCCGTTAGATTTCGATTCGATATTAATCATTGCAAAATATTCAAATAGCTACAATTATGCTTAAGCTCCCAGAAGCAAACTGCTACTCAGTCTGAAAAATTCCTGTTTCTTCACATCACAGATATTATCAATAAACCTTAATGCTCATCATTAGATAAGAAATATTCTTTCCTCGAAATTACTTTTCCTTAAAAAAATCAAAAAAACCTTGTATGAGCTACAGAAGGATGACAGAGCTGATGAAGTACCATTAGCTCTTATTTTTTTCTGAAATTTTTGTTTTTACTACTCCACTTCTTTAAATAAGGTTTCTGCATCCAATAGGCAATTCCAGGTAATGAAATCAGAAAGTAAAGTAAGAGTAAAAAGAAAAATAAAAAAAGAAAGACATCAACATAAAAACTGAGTGCCGTCTTTTACTTTGATTATCATGCTTTGGAGAATCCGTTGCAGTAAAATTGACGTGAAATGAATTTTCAATGCTGGAAATCCCGAGTTGTGTTCTGTAATTACATTGGGACTGCTCCAACGGCTCTAAAGTTCGCTTCTTTTGCTTAATGCACTCGCGTACAGTTTACTTTGATTTGAGAACACGCTCCGCTTCCCAAGCACAAGAGGTGTGTGTGTGTGTATGTTTGTGCCTTTCTCGACCTCGGCAGGATTTCCCAGCGAATGAAAATCGAATCAGAAAACCAGTGACGCGTCGTGAGTTTAATGAATTTTGATCGCAACTTTATTCGTTTCTCCCTAGTTCTCTTGGAATTGTCGAAGTCAATTTTCGCACGAGAAAGAACGCCTGTGACTTAAAATAATTTATGCAGAAGACTCAGATCCCTTTTTTTCTTCAGTTTTTCTCTGCTTTCTCTTTCTTTTATCAATCATCCAAAATGTTTTAGAGCCTGAAATTTTGATGCTTAATTACAAGAGAGAAATATTCAATTATAAACAAGTATAATTCGAAACGTTAGTAGAACGTTCATGTTAATTAATTGTAGTTTTAATTACAAGTGTTGTCCGTTCTAATAAGGTTTCTATTAACTGAATGTTTTATAGTTGTCTGTTGTTAATCCTATGACTGCTGGAATTGTTTATACAAGCTCGGAAATGTGTTAAAATTGCTAAACTAAATTGAAATGCATTAATTAAACAATGTTTAACGTTCTATTTGGATACAAGCGTTCAGATGCGTGCGGTGTTCAAGGGTAACCATACGGACCAACCACATAGTTGAACACATTAGAGCTTCCATATTTGAAAAATTTTTACTTTCATGCCGCTATAACCACCACCACCAAAATGCCTCAAATTTTTTAAGTAATTTAAATAACATTTTATTTCAAAATAAAACTGACTTGTATCTACAAAACAGGAATGCTTATGCGATAAGCATCAAGCAAGTTAAAAATTTCAACATTTAGTAGACGTAGTAATTACATAATTAAATACATAGTAACATTCCAATTAGAAAATTCAGAAAATTATGTAACTGCTGTTCATTTTTCCCCTCCATATGTTCATATTAAAATAATTCTCTTCTCTTTTTAAATAGAGTTATATGTAATATAGTTTAAAATGTCAGGCAAGTTCTATGAAATCAATGTCAAAGATGTTTTAAAATAAACTAAAAAACTTTCTTTGAAATTAAACTTAAAAATTCCTTTTAATGAATTTCAGCTACACACAGTGCAGGGAAAAAGAAGATTTACTGATTTGTAACAGTGTGAAATTGTTGTAGAAGGAAACTGCAGACCGTCGCCATTATTTCCACTGGATTCAAGAATGGTGAATATTATGCTTTATTTTGCACCTAAAATGTTATATTTAGTGAAAAATATGATCTGGATACCAAACGACTTCATTGTACGGTTTATTAAACTACGTACATACCGTCTTTTTCCGAAAATAAGACACTGTCTTACTTTCTTTTTTGGTCCAAAATACGCGCTAGGGCTTATTTTCGGGGGAGGGTAAAAATAAAAGTATATTTATACATTTTTATTTAATATTTATTTTACACAGAATACAGAAATTTAAATTTATTCAATTACAGTCATGTCATCTTCTTCTGGAATATTGTCATAAATAAAATTCTGAATTATATTCTGATTTTCTTCCAAATCCATTTCCTGTTGAATCACTGGTCCGAATCTCTCATGTCTTGCGATATAGCTATCGTTAAATGAATACTTCTTGTCTAAGTAGCCTGTTCGTAGTGCATTGGAAACATCACTATCAGTTATTTTGTCCCATGAATTTTTTACCCAATTCACAACTTCTTGTAAGCCTGGTTTTACAAAATTACCTCGATGATTTCTCACCATTCTGTTTTCAATATATTCATTGATTTCCATCCGCAAATGATCCTTGAATGGCTTGTTTATTGCAATGTCAAGTGTCTGGAGGTAACCAGTCATTCCTGCCGGAATCATTATTTGATCAATCTTCCTCTCAGCAAGAAAGTTTTTCATGTCTTTAGCGCGGTGAGTACTGGCTGAATCCCAAACTAGTAAACCTCTATTCTGACCCCTCAACAGTGGTGGCAGCATAAAATCAACCCATTTTCTTATAACTGCTTGGGTGCACCAGGCTTTTTCACTTTCAATGACATAAATTCCTGAAACACGTTGAATCTGGTCTTTTTTACCTTTAGTGATTAAAAATGGCGATACTTTCTTGCCATCTAGACGAATCGCCAAAATACAGGTAACACATGCACTATCGTAACCGGTAGAAGGAACGTAAATTGACGAAGAAGCCTTGTGGTGAACTGTCGTTTGAGCTCCTTGGCCTAGGAATACCGCGGTTTCATCCATAGCAATCATGTTGGAGAGTTGGTATTTCGAAAAATCGATGCCATCAACAAAAGGCTTCAACGCAAGTGCAAGCTTAGCAACTTCATTGTCTTCCAGCTTAAACATTGTTGTTGATCTCCTTAGAGACAGTTCATATCATTTAAGGAAGTTGTCTAACCAGTGTGACGATGCTTTAAATTCTTCTGTGGATACATCAAATTCAGTTGCTGTTTCAAGGGAAAATTTTTGAATATCAGCCCTGCGCACAACCAAAGCCATTGCTCTCCTGCCTGCAATTCATTCCCTGATGCAATCTTCCAACTCAGAAAATAATGGCTGCCGACCTGATCCAACTCTGCGTTTTTTCTCATTTCCTTGGTCCACCAGTTGACACAGGTAATCGTAGTCTGCACGCCATTTACAAACCATACGGAGATCCAGCATCTTCTCTTTACAGAATGCTACAAGATTTACACCCCTGGAGTTTTTCACAATTCTCTTTTTGTACTCGACGGAATTAGTTGTTTCGTTTTGTACTATTTTAACTGGGGTTAAAAATTATTCACTTTATTTTTAAATAAAATTACGTATGAGGAAATAATCAGACTTACAAGACTGAAATGAATGAACGTTGTATACCTGCACTGTCGCTCAATGTAGACTGCTGCCTTATGTTGTATTTTTAAGATGAATTTCAAGAATTAATTTGAAACGAACTGTAGAGGTAAACAATTCATTTCTCGGAATATTTTGTTTCAAACATTTCTCTGAAATAAGAGTACTAGAAAAGCTAAACATATTATTACTTAATAAATCAACAGCATTTTTTAACGAATTTTTTTTGACAAATTATTTTAACTAGGGCTTAATTTCGGAGGATGTCTTATTTTACAAAAAGTTCCGAAAATCACGATAGGACTTATTTTCGGAGGATGTCTTATTTTCAGAAAAAAACGGTAGTTTGCTGCATTTTATTTAAACTTATTTCCTCGAATTATTCTAGCTTATTGAACCGATTTTTCTAGACAAGTCGAAAATAGCATCAAAAATTGCAAATTTTGAAATTAATTATCTCGGTCAAATTTTGTCATGTGCAAGTCAAACAAAATTTACACTCTTTAGTATTTAAAAAAAGATCACCTTATATTTAAAATAATGTATGAGGTGTGTAAATGTGCAATAACAGATAGTGTGTTGAAAAGAAATGTGGCAAATGGTTGAGAGTTAATAAGGAGTGTTGGAGATGGGTAGATTTAGAGAGCGGCCTAATTAGTGGGGTACGTCAAATATAGCTTCAGTCCACTTCAAGGCATTACAGTACAGAACTCCTTTCGATAAAGAGTGAGGTCTTTCATTGTTATGTCTTGATGGTAAACGCGACGCAGTTTAGAGCAGTGGTATGAGATAAAATAGTTTGGCTATCTCAGTAGGTCCGCTACTGACACACTTGCAAGACAATTCTCTGGGGACGAGAATATTAAAAGGACAAATTTGTAGGAGACATAAAACGTTTAAAGAAAAGAGAAGATATGAAGGATGAAAAATGTTCCCGTAGTTCGGAACTACCGAAAATATGGTTAAAGGTAGGTAAGCAGTAGAAGTGAATGGGTACCCGAGACTTGATAAATCGCACAGTGAACATCCCAACAAACTAACCATTTTTAGAATTAACCTCCCCATGAGGCCATTAGAACATTGCTGAGTTTGAATGAAAGAGAAGTTTGTTTTGGATACGGGCGAGGTTTAAGCATGAGATTAATAACAAGGCCAGGAATAATGTGGGAAAGCTTTCTCAGGCGTCATATAGTTCAGACCTACTTCCAGCCAAATGTTTTGTGTTCCTGAGTAAAAAAAATAATAAAAAAAATTGTATGAGCTACAGAAAGATGACAGAACTGATGAAGTACCATTAGTCGTTATTTTTCTGAAATTTTTGTTTTTACTACTCCACTTCTTTAAATAAGGATTCTGCATCCAATAGTCAATTCCAGGTAATGAAATCAGAAAGTAAAGTAAGAGTAAAAAGAGAAGTAAAGAAAGAAAGACATCAATATAAAAACTGAGTGCCGTCTTTTACTTTAATTATCATGCTTTGGAGAGTCCGTTGCAGTAAAATTGACGTGAAATGAATTTTCAATGCCAGAAATATCGGATTGCGTTCTGTAGTTACATTGGAACTGCTCCAACGGCTCTAAAGTTCGACCTGAAAGAACTTCTTTTTCAGTCGACCTGAAAGAACTCCTTTTCAGGACAACTGCAAGAACTCAGTTAGCTGCTTTGCAAGGCATCCCAATCAAAACTTTCGACTCTGATATGAACAGCGGCGGTAGCTGGGTATAAATTGCTGTATTGAAGCACGAGGATCCTAACTTGAAGGAAATCAAGCATATTTGATATACCTGATAATAATAAACAGATTATTCAGAATAAGTATCATTTCTTTTCGTGTAAGCCTTGTATAAATATGTAAATTTACTGTAGCAGATGCTATTGCTTCAAAAATAACCTAGGTATTTATGGTGATCCAAAACATACGGTTGTTTGAACTGTCTCGGCTTTTATCCGTTTAGTTAAGTGGGGTTCCATTGTAACTGGCTCTTACCTGTCTTGCCTTAAAAATGCGAAAGAAAATTTTATTGAAGAAACCGGAAAAGAAAACTATTTTCTTAATTTTACAAGGACTATAATATTAAATAGCAACGTGCATGCTGCTGTTTAACTACTTGCACAGTCAAAAATTTAAAGACGAGTTTTGTTTATTCACAAAATAATTAAACTTATATGTAGTAAATTTATCTCGAGTATGATACGCTCATAATTTTGTATTCCCTAAAGCAGATCAGTTCAGAAAAAGCTAAAGTGTAGGCTGAAACATATGATTTCTACATTTTAATTGAAAATGCAGTTAGTTATTCATCAAAGTTAATGAAAATTAAATGGAAAAGATACATAACTTATTCTCATTCTATTAAAAGAATAATAGAACAGTTACAAATTAGTTTTGAGGTGAAAGGAAATATTTGAATGCTTAAGTATAATTAAGCGTAGCACAGAAAAGGGAAGGTTCGAATATGATCTCAGAGCTGTTTTACACGTCTGGGCTCAAGCTTCTGCTTTTATTTTATATCTGTTATTTAATAACAAGTGTTTCCTCCTCAGTATGTTAAATTATTGTTAAATTTGCTTGAGCGGTTGCGATGCATAATTTTCTTTTGCACTTTCTCTTTCAAGGTTGAAATCTACTAAGACCCACTGAATCTTTTAATTAAAAGGATGAAACATTAGAAAGAATTACAAAAATTAGAGAACATAATCATTTCCCTTTCGAAAGCTGTTTTAAAAGCTCTGTTGAAAGAGAATTTGTATTTACTTTCACAAAATTAGAATTTCCAACCCACTTTCCTTTATGTCATTTATACTTAAGAGTACTAAAAGCTTTGAGGGAATAAAGCCTCTCTTTTGGAATTAATGTCACGTAAAATAGCACTTCAAAGCTCTTTTCAGAATTCAATGAAGAGTTTAAAAAACGAATATTTCTTAAAATATAATGCATTGCCGTTTTAATAATACTGAGTTACCATAATAACGGTCTAAATATCTATCTATTTTGTCAAAATCAGCAAGATGTGTTATTATTCGACTAAGAAAGGAGGAGGAGTTTCTGGAGGAGTTTCCAAGCTAAGCGTAGGAGTGATTCACACAGAGGCAATATTTCGAATTTTTCACATTTCGAAATGAAATGCAGCAGAGGACAATCCACTACTTCAATTCAATATACATATATCTTTAGAATTTGGCACCACCAGAGTGGTTAAAACGCTTAATACTGGTAGTTCGACCTGTTTAGTTTGGATCCCAGACGAACTGTCTGACTGTATGGTTGGTTTCCTCTACTTCCTCATGCGTAACGTGAATACAAGCCAGATCTCCCAGAAAGTGCTCTTTGAAAGCATTTCTCCTCTTAGGTAGATAGTCCTCATGATTTTGCCATATTCAAATACCTCAACATCTGTACAATATTTCTCAGTAACTGTTCGCTACAGTTAATTTAAGGGTCTTTCCTAATTTTGAACAGGAAAGCTGTAATTCTGATATTTTTATATAAAGAAATAAATTATTAATTTAATTAATTTATAAGAAATTTTAAATAAATACAGTTTTAGGGTAATAATTTTATAAAAGCGCAAAGATCTAAATTCTGGATGTTATAGTCCAATAAATAAATCACAAAACTTTGCAGCTGAAGACATCCGATGATAATTTTGCAAAAATTCTATGAAAATTCCAGCAGATTATCCTAATCTTTTAAAACAGAATCGTATGCATGAAATCGTAAAACAGATAATTCTTCAATACTTAACACTTCCTTAAAAAAGCAGTTAGTTGTATAAGCCGCTGGCGATATTTGGAATTTTCGTATTATTGCGTGCGTACGGGTTCGTAATGGACTGAATGCACAAGTTGATAAAAATTTAATAAAACTTATTCTTTTCACAAGAAATAAAACAACATACTAAAATATTTCCTCAGAGATATTCGTACAGTATCACAATATCTCAAACGTTAAACAGAATTCAATTCAAAACAGAGAAAGTTAATCCAATCTCACAGCGAATACGCTACAATCACTAACAGAATTAAATAAACAAACAACAGCAACTGAGCTGAGGTGTTTTAATTCGGCTTTTATAAGCTTTTTGATTATTCACTAGAACATTCTGGTAAAACCTATTTTCTCGATATTTGTGGATGGCAACAACAATTCGAGACATTTATTTATTAAATATTAAATGCACGCGCTCTTTCCTTTTTACTCTTCCGACGTAGCTTTCTCTTCCAAAATCGTCTGCGTTGCAAGGGAAAATAAAACAATTTTAATTACCATTCTAAATAAATAGCAAAATAAATACGAAATCCATAACAGTAGTATAGACTGAGGATTAATTTTGCCATATTCGGGGTTTAAACGTGGTGGCAGCTTTATACAAGGAAGTATTTTAGTAGCTATTACATTACAAGTCCTTTAAATAGGTACTCACCTTTATAAACCAGACAGATTCTGGTAGACGCTGTTAGATTTCTAGATAATTGGACAAGATTTCAACAAGTGTTTTTACCTCCCGTCAATCTCTCTCTCTCTCAATGCTTTTGCTCTATCTCTGTCTATATGTAAGTAGGAAGTAATGTTTTCGGTTGTAAATTCGCTGGTAACATTCCAGTGAATAAATACGAATTAGGGTCCTCACAACACGTTTTGCAACTTTTTAGAATGATGTTCGTCTATCTGTGCGTCCGTCTGTACGTTTATGACGATTTTTTCGTCCACGAATGCTTTTACATAAAATTCTTAAAAATTTACAGTTCCCGTGTGCAAGCTTTTTACATTATTATCAAGAATTGATCAGATTTGGGGATAAAATCGGACAACTTGACGCGGTACTTTACTTGAAACGCATAAAGGCCTATTTTCACTATCACGACTTTGAGCTTAAGAAACGTGGATGAATTTGACGGCTTCTCTAAAGGGAAAAAGTGGCAGTTATTATTTTTACCTTTCCCTAACTTATATGTACAAGTAAGATAGTTAATGTTTCCGGTCTAAAAATTTAATAATGAATTTTCACATAATGAGCACGAATTAGGGTCCCCATAACTTAATTTTGCTCTTTTTGAAATGATATCTGTCTGTCTGTGTGACGAATTTTCAGTTCGTAATAACTCTTATATTAAAACTTCTAAAACTGTTTATTTTCCAAAGTTCTAAAAGTGTATCCTTTAAGCTTTCTCCGTTCATGTAAAAAGTTGATTAAAATTAATTAAATTAAAAGTTGATAAAAAGTTGAAGGGTAAAACTGGATTACCGAAAGTGGTTCTTTACAGGAAGCCCGTAGTTCTTAATGAAAACTTGAATTAAAATATAATCCAAAAATTTTTCAGTTTTTAATACTTAAGACATTTATATTAATGGGAACAATATATTAGATTTTGACTACAATTGATAAGGTGGACATTTAACTTGAGGCTCTGAACAGATTTTCGTAACCAACATATATTATGAGGTTACATATATTATGAGGTTAGATTCTCAAATTTGGTATTTAAAATATGTATGTAACTGAGGACAATATATTACATTTAAAAACATTATGTGTATGTCTTGTAATTATGCCAAGTGCAACGAGAATAAGCCCGTGAAGACTAGATCTCGTTATGAAACAAGTAAAAGTATTAACCTCAGTTCTTAATTTCCTCTTCGCTTCAGTTTTGCATTGAGTCACGTTTCAAATAAAAAGATGCTGAAACCGAATATTATTGCTATGTATTATTTTAAAGAAATAAAACAGCAAACATATAAAATATAACGACTACAAAAAGAAATGTGTGGCAGCACTTAACAGGTTATGACTTATTCTAAAAATATGCTACTTCTAAGAATTTTGTAATTACTAAGTCATTGATTTGGGAGTCCGAAACACTATATGACCACATTACGATCGATGCCATAATTTTACATTAAAGTATGAGAATGGATGTGCACATGAATCAGTACAGTTATAATTTTCCACTGTACGTTTGCTGAAAACACCCCAACCCGCCTGATCACGAAGTGATCTTATGATCAAAAGGGGGTATAATTTTCCACTGTATGTGAAAAAGGAATAAAAAATGAGGAGTGCTTATAATTAACACTAAACCATATAGTTTATAAATAAATTAGATTTTATTTACAACTGATCAATCAGAAAGGTTACAAGTGATCAATCAGAAGGGATAATTTAGTTAAAACTCACTGATATTCCGTAGATTCATGTGCAAATGGAATTGGAGGAAGGTCTTCTGCTAGCCACATCAAATTATTATACATGCACAGATAATTAGCTAATGCAGTGCTTCTTGTTCTGAAACGCAGTTTTAAATTTAGAAAAGGAACGTTTTATATTGACACTTTGTGTTTGAAAACGGAAGATGTTAGTGATTATTTTTCAATTTTAGAATCAAACTTTTTCGTTTTCTGTTTATACGGAAGAAATCCTGGCATTGGCGTTTTCTTATTTTCGAATATAGGAATGCAACTAAGAGTAAAAAATCCCTGTCTTCTAAAGAATGCAAAGGATTTAAAATTATCAAATTCCAACATTATGTATTCTGCATCTGAGATACTATACTGGGTCTGTATAAAACATATTTTACTTTTAATTTTAAACAAAAGTATTTTTTATTACAAAAAATTAACAGAGTTTCGTTAACATTTTCAAAATCTGATTTGAATTTCGGAGTGCAAATACCTTCTAATGCATATTTTGAGCAAATTCTGATGAAACAGTTTTATGTTATCAGTTACTTTAATCAATAAGAATATTATAAATAATTTATATATGAGAAATAATCCAGTAATTTTAATAGAAATTAGAAAATAATCCTGAAAAACCTTAGCAATGCTTGAATTTATTACCTAATCGTGAGAAATTTTGTTATACTGAAATTTGAGAAAATCTTTTAAAATTCGCCGTCATCTTTGAGAATATTTGCTCTGTAGTTAAGTGCATAATTTTAGCATATTAAAAAATAATGAATCGAAATTTTATTGCAGACCATCACTTTCGTATGGGTGAATGGCGAATGTGCTTATACAAATAAATTTGCTAAAGATCATATAGAGTAAAACACGGGCTAACGTTTAGCTATGCACCACGAGGAATTAGCTAGTAAATATGTACAATATTGGCAAATTTAAAATGACTGATAGCTTACTCTGTAAAAATTGAAAATATTCATGTATATTACAACTAGGTTGAGACACATATGGATTACCAGTAATCATATGTAAACCGTTTTATCCTAAACAGCGAATGCAACACACAATTACGATAAAAATATTGTTACGGATTTTGTATTTATTTAGCTATTTAGTTAGAACTGTAATTAAAATTGTTCTCCTGTGCAACGAAGCGCGTGATGAATTTGAAGAGAAAGCTACATCGGAAAACTAAAAATGCAAGAGCGCGTGCATTTAATATTTAACAAATAAATATCTCGTAATTGCTGTTGCCATCCAGAAAAATCGAGAAAATAGATTTTACCAGAATATTCTCTCCAATAATTAAAAAGGTTATAAAAAGCTAAATTAAAACACCTCAGCTCAGTAGCTGTTGTTTTAAGCGAACTGTATGTTTACTTAAAGCTGTTATTAATTGTAGCGAATTCGCTGTGAAATTGGATTAACTTTCTCTGTTTTGAATTGAGTTCTGTTGAACGTTTGAGATGTTGTGATAGTGTAAGAATATTTCTGAGGAAATATTTCAGCATTTTGTTTTATTTATTGTGAAAAGAACAAATTTCATTAACTTTTTAACGACTTATGCATTCAATCCAATACCTTACTTCTGAAGTCTATTGCTTCAAACTTATACACATCAGATACTATTTTCTGAATAGTTAATAGCATACATAGAATTCAATAAAACAAACCTTATTAAAACTGCATCATTCTAGAGATACAAAATTCCTAAAAGTTCGGAAGACGTCGCGTAAAAATAGAAATTTTCGCACAAAGCTTAAATTAAGACTAAGTCTTCCAATTTGTTTTTAAGTGGGTTAACAGTTTTTTAATAAAATATTTCATAGCTCTAAAACTCGTAGAATGGCAATAAATAGCCCTTATAAGTATATTTTAAAATTTAAATCATTTTTATTAATACTGAATATACAAATTCTTAGTCTCATAATTAAACGACTGGGACATTTCTGTATGTCTCATAATATAGGCTAGACCAGAAGGAAATACGTCGACCCCAAATTTTGGCTTGATACATATTTGAACTGACCATTAGCAGATGCTCAATGCAATGAGTTTCAGATAATGATAGCATTAAATATTTCTTGAGCGATCCGGCAGACTTCAGTCTGCCATTAATCACTCCCCATATTCATGGATCTTCCAAATGGCAGATTTAGTAAGGACAACGTCTTCCACATGCCAAACAGTAATTCAGTCGAATAAATGTTGCTTCCAGAGAAGTTAAGATAATGTGAGAAATTCTAGAATTTGCAGCAGCATTGTTTGTGGGTATCTTCGAGCTTAACAATGATTGTGTTAATAGTAAAATCACCTATGTGAATTCTTCAAGAAATCCTTTTGTTACTCCAAGCACGTAAACTTTCGTTCAGAAAATAAACTAATAAATTTCTCAGTTTTAAGAATATCATGCCTTGAATCACTCACCGCATAGCCTGTCAAATACCATCAGGAGTTTATTGCCGCTGGGTGCCATTTTTATGTTTTAAGAAACTTTGTGTTCTTTGCATAAAACATTTCTTACATTGTTCGACTGTAGATAAATAAAAGGTTGTGGAATATTAAATGATGAATCATATTTTTCACATACTTTACATTATCTTGAATTCAATATTTTAGTCCAAAAAGGCTATTAATCTCGAAATGCGGTTGTTGTTTCACTTTTTATTCATGCATGTTGCCATTCGGAAAAATGTAAAATATTATTCTTTTGTATTTAATCTGTGTTATTAATTAGAAAACTAGATTACTTAAAAGTGATCGATGGCATGTCTTACAATTTTTTTTTACTTTTTAATTTGATTGATTAAATAAAAATGCATTTAACTCATGACGTGTCTAATCAAAGACACTAAATTTTTTTATAGAATTACATTCCATATTTTTTCACTTGTTAAATGTACAGAAAATACATAATGATCTCATGTTAGCCTAAATGCATATTCATCTTATCTTATAAAATGTTTCGAAATTCCATCTGCGACCTCTGTATCGACAATCCTTATTGACAAACCACATTAAACTTTTAAAAGTTTTGAATGAGACCTTTTCGGTGATCGTTAAAATCTAAACGCTTTCAGACTTTTTATTTTTCAATTTTAAATACTATTGAGCATTTTAAGCTTGTTTTCTACTTTCGTATTTAACTCCTTCATAAGTTCTAAATCAGTTTGGTTATTTACTGATAAAATATGATATTTTACATCGACAAAACCTAATTTCTTTTGGCTTCTCAGCTAGAATTGCACAAAAGTTTAGAATTATACCTTTTATTGAATTTACAAAATATCTTTTAATAAATGTTAGGTTTGATACCCCCAAATCCCTTCACATGCATACTTCTTATGATACTAAATTTTTTAAAGGTATTATTCATTCAAAAAATTCCCAACAAAATATCGTAATCTAAAAAATAAAGCGAAATTTATTTTTATTCCATTTGACTTTGCAATATTTAGTTACATGTACAGAATTCACATAAACAATTTGAAAACAAAATGCTAAAGAAAAGTTCTAATTCAAAGTAGTAATTTTTTAATGTTTTGATGATATTGTTCCACTTCAAAAACAATTTGTGCACAATGAACGAATAGTACAGCAGATCAGCAAAACTTTCCCATGCAGACGGAGAAATACAATCTGGAAAACTTTTGATTTCAAACATGTCCATTGGTTAAAATTAACCCAGCGAGGCATGAACAAAGTAGTGCTCGATACTGTCCTGCGGTATTGTGAGTCACATAATATTTAACGAAGTTCCCATTTGCTTATCCTCATTGTAAAGGTGCTTTACAGATTCTCAGTTGGGAAGAGATCTGAGGATAATACTAGTCAAGGACTTGCCTAAACGCTTTGTGAAAGATGCCTACTAATGTTAACTGCTTTTGGGCTGATGTCATTCGATTAGAAAATGCATTTATGCTCCTGGAATACGTTATTGCTCAACTAGTGTATCAGAATAAATGCGTGTCGTTACTGTGTTTGTTATGCATATTAAGGAACTGGACTATTGATGATGTTGATTTTCTAGACCAAGATGTATATTGGTGAATACTGTGATGCTCAAGAACTTAAGATAAACCTATTTGCTAAGCCATCTGTGAAGGCTCATTTAATGATCATTGTTGAAATCTGAGCTTGGGAACAAGGAAAACGGTCATAGTTTTGCAACTGAGATATCGGAAGATTTTGCAACTTGGCGGCTGAAGGCGGTACAAAGCCTGAAACCTAGCCTCCTGTAGGCTTTTCAGTAAGTCTTTGCTTTATTCTTCTAAGATCAGTTTTCTTCATTTTTTGTCTGCTGGCTGAAGTTTATGTTGTCAATAACTTTGTCGAAGGTTCTCGCTAGCTGTCAAGCTTCTGATGTTACTCAGTAATAAATTTATGAGCAGTTAGTTCTTTTACAACAAAAGGACCAAAATGAACTCAACGTTGAAAACAATTTTATGGTATTTATTTAAATCAACCTGAAAAGATCTATCTATTGAAATTATCAAATAATGAATGAAATTCCTATGAAATTTCTGAACTATTTATTAACTACTTTTTTAAGTTTCGAATTTTCATCTCGAAAAATTTGGTCAAAAGAAGTTCACATTTAATGTAGCAAATCAGGTGCCAAACAGTTATTGTTTAAAAAGAACACCTGTATGAACACATTGTATGTAAAAAGAACACATTGTATGTAATTGCAGTGAATTGCAATAATTTTCCGAGAATGTTAATCATTATACTATATGAATTTTCTAATTTAGTTTATGTATGTATAAATCATTTATATGTGAAATTAAAAATTTTTTATTTTGAAAAAGCAGTTTTGTTATTTTTATGGTCTTATTAAAATATGAACGAAAATAATATGTTACATTAACTATGTAATTTTTCCCGTGTAATAGAGATCCTTTTTATAGTACACAAAGCCTGAGGTATATGCTTTTGGGATGGTCAAAACCAGAGAAAATCCAATGTAAGAGTGTTCCATTAATGTCTGAACAGTTATTCCTGATTTTTCAAGACTACTATTGAAAGAGTAATTTAAAAGGTGTATGTTTGTATCCTGCCAGATCATTTTTAGAGAAATAAATCTACGTGTGCTCCAGTATGGTATCAATTTTATATTCATCTATACGCCTATATTTATCACTGAGCTGTAACTACAATGGATGTCTTTAGAAACTCATAATGCCCTCCGAAAATTTTAATGTTGTTAAGAATTTTAACTAACTTGGAAAACAATTTGTCTTGCTATTGTGAACATGTTTTTTAACGTGACACTGTAGTTTTCAATTCCTAACAGAGTACAAGATTGTTACCCTTACTAAGGCTGTTACCGATGTAAAAAGTTATTTCTCTGATGAATAGGAGTTATCTTTATGTTTAAATATACCGTTAATTTAAAATTTAGATTTGGAGTTCTCAGAAAGCTAAAATATTTTAAATGAGATTAAGTAAGCTCAGTAAATTTTAGTAGTTTATTATTTTGAGTCTTCATTTTTTAGGTAATCATAATTGGGACGATTAAATTACTAGTAATTAGGTAGTACATCTTTCTGTAAATATGTCCTGAAATTTTCAGCTCTGTGATAAAATTTTTATGGTTTTGCTTTTTTTTCTCTGCAGTATCTTAGTAGACACGCATCATTATTTTACCTGTAACAATTAGTTCAGGAATCTTCAGTAAAACAAGAAAGATAAACATCTACTAGTAATGAATTTTGGGTCATAGTAATTGTGATAATTATGAATAATTAGGGTTTTCTGAAATCATTGTGAATATTTTAATCTATTTTTAAAAAGTTCCCATCATGAAAAACTGCGTTTTCTGTCATTTACCATAATACTAGTAAACCAGCGTTAGGAAAACTCATGATTATTAATTCTTTATTATTAATTAATATTATATCATATACATGGGGATTTCTAATGATGAAAATTTAGCACGAAAGAATCCAATATATGATTTGGGAAGTCAACATATTTATAAGATTTTTCAGGATTTTTCAACTCTAAAATAAATTCTCTAAAAAAAGAACCAGAATTTTACCTCAGAAATTAATTTTTTAACTTGATGATTTTAATATAGTCTTTCATATATAGGAATAATTAGTTATATCGCATGCATTCGTTCTGCAAGCATAAAGTCGTTATCACCGATTAAAGTGCACCATATAGTTATCCATTCTTCGCTAAAGTACTTTAAAAGCCCAGTTTTTTTTTTACAGTCAAATTTTTATATCTCGCAAGGAAGGACATAAAAATTTAAAGCTTTAATAAGAATTCTCTCAGTTAGTGGCATGTCATAAAGGTAGGTTCATAGAACTATTTATATCTTCACATTTTCACTGTGGCTCTTTTATTGTTATTTACAAGTCTCGATATCCCTCTAGAAGCACTAAAGAAATAATATTGGAACATCGAAAGCTCTCAGTTTAACCCATAGGATGTTACTAGACGATATTCTTAGTAAAACATTCTTAGAATTTTTCTTAAATCAGGGAATATTCCTCAACTAAAACGTAATAAAACTAGTTTTCGTGTTTCTTTAAAAAATATTATTTTGCACAAATATTATTATTTACTTCGTGTTAATCACAAACAAGTAGCTGAAGGGGTGCTTCTATGAAAGAGTTTTTAAGTTAAACTGGCTCGTCTTCATATTATTCATGAGAAAAATTACACCCACGTAGCCAGGCCATAGTAAAATGTTGAAAATATAAATTATCAGTTAGAAATTTAAGTCGTAATTAGTATTTATTAATTCTGACTCAGATTTAAATTTAAGTTACAGGCATAATAATCTAAATGTCACAGTTAGATTATTATGTTCTCAAAAAGATAAATTCTTAATTAAAATGATTATGAATTTTTAATAAAACCATTATGGATATTTTAATTAAAACATGTGGCAGCATGAAACGTTTACTAACTGCTTAATACGCAAAAACTGTATTTTTGTTATGTTACAGAGTTTAATTTTTATCAGTGCTGATAACAACGATCAGTAATTTACCGTGTGTAAATTTTCTAACCATATGGAATTATTTAACGAAAATTGAACTGTGCTTAATTTATTGAACATTCGTTAGCTTAGCAATAGAATCTGGAGTCTAAGAAAATAACAGCTAAATATCCTAGATATGTTACAATACTAAAAATATCTTTAATAATTTAAATTTTTATTTTTACTACTTTGGTAACACACTAATTTTTGATAGTGTTATTTGTCTGTAATGGATAAAACATGCGAAAAATAATTTTGAGAATTCCAGGAATGAAACAATAACTGTTGGAAAGTTTTCAAATTTTTGTTAAATTATTAGGAGTTATATCTGAGTTTTAAGATACATTCCACAAAGATGTAAAAGGCTAATAAAGGAACTAGGTTGCTCCTACTGAAAACACTCAGCCGTCTTCCAAATAAGCAGTATTTCTTTACTAGTTCAGGGTCCAGTCAGTGAGCCTCAAAGAGGATATAAAGGCATGCATTAAAAATCTTAAACGAACGGTTGACAAACGAGAAAAAGAATAGAAATTAAGAACAGGCTAGCAATAATAAAATTGTATCCTCAAGACCTCGTCAAGACTTCTGAAGGTTTTATTGTCTTGCGGAACTTTATCTTTTTTGGTTGTTTAAACTTTTAGTATTCTTATTTTGTATATTACTACAATATTGCCTTTTTATGCGTTATTGTACTATTATCGTATTTTATCTATGTATGATTATGCTATGTATTAATGCATTCGGTTCTTGTTGTATCATATATAATTTGCATTAATATTACATTTTGCGCATTAGTATATTATTGCTATTATTTTTTGATTTATTTTCTTTAGAAGTATTATCACTGCTTTATTATTTATAGTATATTTTATTATTTTTATCATAGTAATATTTTGATTATTACGTACATATTCCTTATTGTCTCCAGAGCTAGATATTATGTATTAGTGTTGTAATATGCCTTTTTTGTATTATTTAGTTATTTACTTACCTCTGTAAACCTCTTGGCACACCTCATGGAATTTGCATTTGTTTTTCTTAAATAAATTTTTAAAAAGTCCTAAGCGTACTTAATGTATGTTCACAAGGAATGCATACGAAGAGCTGAGTTTGTTTTGCTGTCCAGCTAATCTCTCCAATAAGCATAGAATTGTTCAGCCGTTCTTACTAGATTTACACGTGCAGTTTAAGGTGCAAACGTATGGAAGCATGAAAAGCATAAAGCAAATTTATTTCTTATTAATTACATCTTAGGAAACTCGTCGGCATGTTTATTATTTTCAGTTTGCAGTTTTCGCGTCCTGGCAAAATAGAAATTATTATCAGTTGAGAGAAGCATAGCAGAGTTGACTGATAATACACATAGAAATATTTGCTGAGCTGAACATGTATATATATAAAACCTGCCAGTTCAAAAGTGGGAATTTTTTTTTCTAACTTCAATTAGTATTTAAATAAATCTGTTTATATATATGATAGTTGCAGTCATATTTAATTACATTCCTCTGATTTTTAATAAGTTGCTGAAACAATTAAGAAGTTAAAAATAACACTGAGGGGATGTGGCATTAAAAGGGCTGTCAAAATTTATAGAAGCCTTTATATACCATTTCTTACGTCAGATTGTTTCAAACTTTTTCTTCAATGTAGTGAGGGTATTAATAGGTGTTTGTTAGCGAAAAATTAAAAAATAGGCAATTTCATTGATTTTGAGGTACCAAATCTCCTTAAATTTTAACAGCTGATATGATCTGTTACGACTTTTAAAAAAGAGAAATAATGCAACACGGGGCTCAGTAGATTAAAACCGCTTTAAAACTTTACACTGTAAACTCTGGTTACCAGAAAGAAGCTAGCAATACTAGAATACAGTATTTTTATATTCCAGGTATAATTAGACCTCCTCATCCGCAACCATGAGCTCAAACACGCATGCGCCGTTCGGACCGAATGATTCTCAAGATAGGGTGGAAGGATGGGAACTTTCTTTTCCTTGAGCATATAAATTCTTTCTTCCCGAACACCTTTCATGTGGCTTTTCACGTCGCAACAAGCATACACCCCTTTCGGACGAGTCTATGTGTTTTGGCAAAATGCCAGCCAAGGCTGCGTTTGAAACGGTTGAACTATAGTAAGCCCTTCTATTTCGTTGCAAGTAGCAAGAGTCAGTCAGGTGTAATAATTAGCGGAAGGTTCGTCAAGAAAACTTAAATTTAGCATTAAAAATTTGGCAGTATGTCAGATATTTAATGGAAAAGTAAAAACATCTGATTAAGTAAGGCTGCTTCAGTAATCTATGCTATTTTATACTAAAATTAATACTTCGAGGTTCAGCGTTTGTTGAATCAGAGCTCAAGCATATTAAAAAATGAACAAATTTAAAAAATTATCACAAACAAAAATTACAACATTTCTCATGAATTACCAGAACAAAGTTCTCATATTTATGAAATTAAACGTTTTTAACAGTTTAAAAATATCCTCTGTTTTTTTATAATTTTAATTAAATCATTTTCTTTTAACAAGACCGGAACTATGTATGCTACTTTTAATACAAATTTAACAAGATGATTATGACTTTTCGGTCCTGAAACAGTTGCCTCACCTGACAAGATATTTTACAGCAAGCGTCTTTCTGGTTGTCACAGTGTGTCCTTTCATATATGATTTCAGTTCTTGTTAAAAGAACTTCTAGTGCGACCAGTTTAATTGTAGAAGATAAATGTCAATCATGTTTCAGAGTTATAATTTCTGTCAATTTTAAAATTATTAAAATATTTATTTAATAAATATGACTATTTAATATGGAATGGAACATCTTTCTTGCAAACTAAGACCTAACCTTAAGTTTGCTAATTAATGAGGTTTAAAGAATCAAATAAAAACTTAAAGCACAGAACAGAGAAGTGTATTTTATAAAGGAAATTTTTGAGCAGCCGCTGATATGCATTAAAATTGGAAAATTCTTCCCATAGCTAGTTGTTAAATATGAAAGAGGGAACCTTTATTTAGTGTTATCTGTTTTGAATTCTCCATTACAGCCACACTCGGCAAGCTGAAACTTCAATAAATTCATTAATATTATTTTGTTTTAAACACTCAAAACGAAAAAACTAAAAATGCATAAATAATATTTTGATCTGTGTGGAAGACGGGAAAAATTTTTGAATAACCAATTACAAACGGTTTATTTGTAAGCACGGAATATTAATTACGAAGCCATTCTAACGGCTGTAAAATGCATTTTAAAATTCGAATATTTTCTTTCAAGTAGAGCAAACTGAATAGCTTAATCGAGAAATAAATCGGCGTTATAAGCACTTCAGCAATTTATTGATGTTCCATATTTGAAATTCTGCGTTTGGGGAAATTCGTTGCTCTCAAACCAATGATGCATTTGCGTGTTATCTCCTGAAGTTCAGCACCATTGTAATCAGCTATTCACATTAAAGCTATAAGTCTTATTATTTAGAAGTCACGAACTGTAACGTCAGCTAATGAGGCATTGAATTTCTATGAGTACGTATTCACAAAGTTTGGGAGTGCGTAATACCCTTGAAGCAGAGAAGTTGGCGCAATAAATTCCTTTATATTGAATTTATTATACAAGAAGCATTAACCAAAAATTTGAAAATGTTAGCAGAGGTTCCATAAACTTATTAGCGTATTGAATTTATTATAAGTGCATAAATTAGGGAAAATAAGAATTGCTTCGCTTTTAAAAAGTTTTTTTAACAAAAAGGCATGAAGAGTTTTTGGAGAAAACGAAAGGAAAGAAAAGTTATCTGAAAATTAATGAAAAATTAAAAGGCATATTTGATGAAGTGGTAAAACTATCAATGAAGATACCAACATCAATCTATTTTTTACTAATTATGTAATAAAATAGAATAAAACGCATTTTCGAGATTTTATAAGAGTATTAAGACATACATAAGAATGAAGGAAAAGAAAAAGCTATTAACAATTTAATAATTGCTTTATTTTTTATTCCATTATAAATTTAAACTATATCATCTGTATGATAATAAAGCAAAAAATCGCTTTACATGCAGGTTGATAATGATGTTTCTGAGCTCCGAATTTTGAAGAAATATTGTATGCTGTATGCAGAAATTTTATAAATGAATTTGTAACCTTATTCAGGATTCACTAAAGTCACATCTTGCACTCTGTAAAAAATAGATTCAGTGTAAAAAATAACCAAACCGTATTATACCTGAGCTGAATTCTAGTGACACTGCACTTAAAGTGTTTACAGAATACATACATATATATATATATATATATATATGTGTGTGTGTGTGTTCCTATAAATCAATCAAAAAATAATTTTAAATGACAAAATTAATAAACGGTTAAATTTTAAACAATGAAAAATTTTTACAAACAATTAAAATAAGATAAAAGCTAATAAAGATAAAAGAAATAAAAGTTAAAAATGACGGAACAATAAAGATTGTTTTAAACACGCTGTCGTAAGGGTAGGAAAACTTGTTTCTGAAAGCCAGATTAAAAGCAAATTCAGGAAACATAATCAGATTTTAAAATATATATATATATATTCAAAAACAACCACTACAAAAATTTTAAAAAAAGTTAAAAAGAATCTAAATTATTTGACATTTTCCGTGACATCTTCAGCAAGGTGCTGATTTACCAAAAAGTATGAAACAAAAATAACTTGTTGAGTTAAGCAAAGTTAGAAATCCTAAAACAAAGCTTTAGATAATTTGTAGGGATTTATATTTATTTTAAACAACCAGTTGAATTTAATTTGAAGTACCTTTCCTATTTCTTCATTCCCCTAATTGTCATTGCCAGAATATTTAAATTTTGGTAGCGCACCTGAAGTAATGCAAATTCTACCAGTAGGAGGAAAGGTTTAAGAATCAAGTTCTAGAAGGGAAAGTTAGAGAGTGTGGAAAAACTCTGTGCTTGTTGTAGCGTGAGCTTCGGTTTAGCATTTATTGCTGGTTAAACGTGATGTAACAGTTATTACTTTTCTGCCGTTAAATTATCAACGCTCTGTTAGGAAACAGGATAGTCTGAGCCCTGTAGCGTAATTTTACTACTTGTTAATATCTTCAAATTTTGAGTTTAGTTCTTACTGATTTCAGCTACCGCCCAAGCAGAGGCGTAGTTTGTTAGCGACGAGTTGACGCATTGTAAATTTATAAATAGTTCACTACTCTCCAGTTCCACACAAAAATTAGACAAGCAGACCCTAAAATTAATTAATATTTAGAAAAGTTTAAATTAGGAAAACAAAACTAGGAAAATAAAGTGAATTGTGCATTAGTTGTCTAATTCCGACAGATAAGGAAACAAAATAGTTTACTATCGGTAATTAAATAGTTTACTACTGGTAGCTACCGATTTAGCTACCGGTTTATTCGAACTTATTGCATACTATTTTTATTTTATTTTTAAATTTATCTATAGTTATAAAATAAAATTAGGCAAGATAAAATTGAAACTAAAAATATTTCTAAATTTAAATTTCTGAGGTAAGGAATATATATGAAAAAAGGCAGCCTTGATGAGGATTGCTTTCCTCGAGAGATTGAACTTCATAATGGTGGCCGCACATTTTTCTTGTTTCGCCATGGAGCCTTTATTCTTTACCGAATGAAGCGTAGCACCTTTTTGCTTGGACAATCCACATCTGCTTCAGCAAATGATAATGTTTAAGAAGATACAGGAATTTAAGATTTTTCAAAAATTCTAGAATTTTTTTCTATGAGGAAAATAAAATCATTGCTTATATACAGTTGCCTTAAAAGACCATGTGGTATTTCTTTGCTGTAATACGGAGCATATTTTAAATTCCTTCCGTTACTGAAGAGTATTTTTCACAATATTGTTGGAAGATTTATTGAAATTAGGAAAAATACTATGTTTCTAAATAATATAAAATCACGGTTTTGAAAATAAAATATCGAGAATATTATGAATAATCTCCGTTCACTAATTATAAATATACAATTATATCATCCTGTGCGACGTCCCGCCCCTGAAGCTCCTAGATTCTGCCGCCCATTACATCCTTAAATTACTAAAATTTCGCCATGTCTAAATCCTGGCCCCCCGTCCAGTTGCTTCGTTGTACTGGTTCTAAATCCAGCTCTGGATCAATTCATTAAAATCATCTATAAATATAAACAGGAATATCCGTTTGTTTCTTTGCGTGTGTGACATCCATACAAATCTACAGTTTTATTCCGATCTTGTTGAAATTTCCACGTTTGACCTTCAAAACGAGAAGAATGTAAGCTCAGATAAAAATTCGAAAAACCATCCTACGGGTCCATACTCAGCGATTTATATCAGAATATATCATATATATTATATCAGTATATATCACGTTCACGTCCCCCATCTTATGTTCACGTCGCCATTGTTGAGTTCGCGTTATTAGTGGAAGTACTACATGCTAAGAAAAATGTTTGTAATTTTTTTTTGTAAAAATAAATGTTAATATTTCTATACAACTTTTGCACACTACTACAGTTTCTTTTCGAAATCAAGCCACCCATCTTCACTGCGCTGTTGTTGCGTTCCTGCTATCAGCTCTTACTAAAACCGTTACATGATGCTGTGTTCGTTTTCTCTTTAGAGCACTGTGGAACTTTTGATAACGGTGTTGAACTTTCGAGAATAGTGTTAAAGCAGATTTTAAGTTCGCTCTCCCTCAGTTTTTCACAAATATTTCCAAAACAATGAAGTAATCTACCAAAGGGCCAATTTTTCAAAAGATCAATTTCGAAAAAATATATAACCAATAACAAAGAAAGTACCAGTTCTTAATGAAATCGTTAGATGGCGCCGTGTAAGTTCTATACTGTTCTGTAGCTTTTATTCGATCATGGTAAAATTTCGCACAATTCACTTTGAACCAAAATAAGAGGAAAATCACTGCCTACCTGCGATTTCGAAACGTGATCCCCAGTTCCCGTCTTCCACCAGAGGAAGACTCTTGCATCTGTATTAAACTCGAAAAACTTTGGGTATTTCAGCTATTATATTTAAGATAATTCAAATAACAATTTACGTAATGAAAGAAACTGATGATGGAAATTATTTTGAGCTATAAGAAAGGAATATTGAACAAAGTTGATCATATTTAAAAATTAATAATACTAATAATGAAACCTTAAAGATTACAGATTTTATATTACTCCCCAATGGGCATTTGATTTTTCATTTGCACACACATACACGTTTCGAGAGCATTTGGGATAACACCGCTTTGGGCTAAAATTATTTAAAACCAGCATATCATTAGAATTTCCAAAAGATTATCTCTCGCGCTGAAGAAAAAAATGTTTTATTTCCTACAGTGTTTGTCACACATATTCATGCAGATTCTTCATTATTTAGTTTCTTTAAATATAATACAGGACAATAATATTTTGGTGTCTTCCTGTTTCCGCGATTGTCAAAAACGTTCCTGTTTCCGCGAAATCATCAATCTTCATTACCTCCTTTTCCAAAGGGGTTACATGGTGGGGGCCGACTGGGGCTTGGCCTCTCACAAAATGTAGGAAAGCAAAAAATTTTAGATTTAAAAAAAGAATTTTTAAAAGAAATAATCGAAAAATATTTACGATTTCAGTTCTTTGCATGAATGAAGCTAATATTGTGTTTAAAAGGGGAGAGAGAGATGTTCAAACTCTGTGATGATTTTGTCAATGAACTAAAAGATTAAATTTCCTGAAGTAAAAATAATATTCTTTCGCAATTCTGCATAAAGTGAGTTATAATAAAATCTTTCAGAATAAATATTCATTACGAAAAGAAAGGTGGATTAAAAGAAAATACATCTCGAATGTCATCGCAGTTTCTGATAAATCTTGATAACATCTGAACCTCGACAGAATGGACTTGCTTTACTTACATTCATCGGAACATCCAAATGCATATATAGAATATAGAAATCAATGTTTCCTGTGGTCGCAATATTAAGAACTTCGGAAAGACTGGTTCAACAATTGTAACTGAATTCAATTTTAGAGTCAACTTCTTTAAGGCAATTATCAAGTGACTTTGGTTTATTGTGACGGTGGATATTTTAAAAGATTATTTAAGATATTGTTTAAGACGAGATGTGAAAATAACAGCTAATATTGTAACAGAATTACAAATAGAATGAAACTTAAAAGATTTCGAGAGGAGCCTAAACTAAAACATAATGTCACGATGAAGACTGACTTGTTCACAAAGAAACTGCCCAGCTCTTCTTAATGACTTATTGTGACATTCTCTGAGGAGCTGTGGGAGGGGGACTGTACTACACGATTTCGCGGAAACAGGAAGAATTTTGTAAAACGCGGAAAGAGGAATCGCAGAAACAGAACTAATTCAATATTTCGTGGCAAGAATTTGAAAAGTGATACATTGCATTTAAGTAATTCAACGCAAAATGCCGTTTCGAGAATAATAACCTTTCTGGGATAACTTCCCTTTGTGCTAAAAAGAAAAAAAGACTGAAATTGAAAATTTCTGATGGCAATCTAAATTGTCATTTCTGATTGCAATCGAAGAGCTCTTTATTAAATTGTATTTTAAAGAGTTTACTGTTAAAAATATTTGAAATGTTTAAAAAATTATATAAAACATAATCTTTTAATAAATTGCAAACTAATATTCATACACTGACTCTAGTTTAACCTCTGAAACGATTTTAAACTAAACTGCTGAGTTTATTTTACTAGTTTAAGAATTATTTCTCTAGGAATTTAAAACACATTCTGCTTATTAAATCATATATTTGAAAACTTACTGTTAAAAAGTAGTATTGAAAGCATTATTCAAGTCTCAGATTAGCATTTATGATAAAAGCGCATGAAGAAAAATGCTTTTTCTAAATGACAATACTTAATAATTTTGTTTTATGATTTTAAATCTGCTTACTGAAAACAATAAAAGCCTTGCAAGAAGTCTCCTTAAGGTGTTTGGGGAAAAAATGCAATTTGAGTACCTCAGATTACAATATAACGCTGAGAAGATGATTTAACATTAAAAATTTCGAAACTTAAATAATAAGAGAAACATCATAAAAATTTTAAATATAATATTTCTGTCCCAGTTGTATAGCCTTTGTCAAACTGAATGGTTTTCATTTACATCAGTTAGAGACATTATTAAAATAGATCATAAAAATTAAAATTTTTAAGAAGCGCATTTGTTGCCTTTTAACCATTCATTTTGTTAACAGTAATAGATTGATTAAAAATGAAACATATAAATAAAGATTTTACATTCTACTTAATGGCAACATTCTGAGAATCGGCTATGTTGAGAGATCGTGGAAAGTAAATTAAAGGGTATTTGTGTTTTGCATAATGGTAACTCTTAACAGAGCTGCTTCTCTTTCCGTTCTTAATTCGTCAATTTCTATGTGTTTGGATTTTATTTTGCAAGGCAGTAATTTTGCATGTAAACTGAAACAACGTATCTATTGCCAGATGAAAGGAAATGTGTATTAAAATGAAACTCTTGAATTTAAAATAATTCTTCACAGTACCTACTCTTATCTTGCAGAAGTATTAGATTTATTAGTCATTAGGAACTGCTGACCTTGCGATTGCTAACTAGAAGCACTTCCAATTACACTAAGATGAAAGGCCGTGAGAAAGGAGAAAATTGCTTACAAACTTCCTGTTGATTTTCTGTAGAAGTGATAAAATATTTTCGTGTTCATATCTTGTGTAATTTTCATGTAATTATTACTAAATGAATCATTTAACATCGATGAACTATAATCAATACCAGTATCGATGAACTATAATACCGTATGTTACTAAAGATATAAAAGAACGTATCATTATTTTTATTCTTTCTTTCTTTTTATCGTTTGGAAACAATTTTGTTTTTAAGTTAACAAGGGAAATTAGACCATTTTTTTCAAAATAGCGAATGCAACTGAACACAGATATTGCATTAAATTTTGGTTCAGCGATAGACTTTTAAATTATACAAAAGTATTAATTTGCATTACTTAAAATAATACTTTTTGCTGTATTTCATTTGAACTTATTTCCTCGAATTAAATTGGAGATATATTTCTCATTCAGTTAATTCAGTTCTCACTTCGCAGCAAAGGAAAAATACATAAAAACTCAAAGTATCTTTATTAAAAACTGAAAAATGTGGAAAAACTTATAACATCAAATACAGTTCAAACAATTCAAAAAAAAATTTAACAATTAAGATTAGAGTTTCTACCCAAAAACAAGCAATTCGGCCAGCGGACAAGAAGTCAAATTTTTCGGCGAAAAAAACTGAAAGTTTATTTTTGGCTCCACTCGGCGAAAAGACACTGACGGTGCAGAAACTAATTTAGTTCACTATTCTGCTAAGTTTCAAATGTAAACAAATATGGCTGCTCCATTAGGCTTAGCCGCACTTAAACAACCTTTAAATTGTTAATAATTCTACAACTACTTGTAATGTTTGCAATATGGAGTTCTCAAAAAATGAGTTGAATTGTCTAGAGATAACTCATGATTTTGCAGCATTATGATAACATGCTTATGCTCACAATGCTATTCACAAATATTTTCCCGTAATCAACAGATACGGTTTCTCAAGCACTATATTCAAGTGGAAATTTTTATTATTTTCAGTGTAAAAAACTAACTTTTTGTGGTAAATGTTGCGGTTCTATTGATGCAAATAAATTCTCCTAGTAATGAGGGAGTTTCGTAAATACGACTTTAAACATGTTTCTAGGAATGAGAAAATAATTGGGATAGACGCATTGCTGAGAGCGGAGATTACTTTGATTTTGTCAATTATTCGAATGTAGCAAAGCATATAAGGATTAGGTGCTTAAGGTGAGGGATACCTTTGTGGAGGATTTTCTAAAAGAAAGTGGCTCGTTGCCACGTTACACATGTAGATAACCACGAAAACCAACCATGCAGATAGCCCGTCGCCATAATCCAAACCATGGACGAACTATCAGCATTCAGAGGATTTTAACCGCTCGACAATTGGTGAAGCGTAGATTGTTTTGAAGGGTTTATTGAAGTAGTGATAAATTAATTAAGACATTTAATTTTATAAAATTATTCTTACGACGTTTTGATCACAGTAATATTTTATGACGATATAATTTGTTCAGTTTGATAAATTTGAATTCTTGGTGAACGTCATGATCTTTTTTTGTTTTGATTTGCTGATAACGAAACATTAGAACCCTTAAAGGATATCCTGGAATTCCTTTTTATGGAAGAAGGAATAGATGCAAAATTGTGGCTTAAAAAACAATTACGTTTGAAAATTGTTTTTGCAAAAATCTTCTGGAGAAAAATTTTAATTTTACGATATACCTAAGATTGATATCTCAGGAATTATATCAGTTTACAAAAAAATTATATAACAAATATACGCAGACAGACATTTCATTTTTGTATGCGAAGAAACGCTATTATTCTTTATTTTTTATTACTCCTGATTTCATGAGAGGAAACAAAGATGTTTTCAGGAAAAAATTAAGTGTAACGCAAAAACTATGCCTTTAAAATACATTAGTTCAAAAGTGAATGTTTCTAAGACAATTACTTATTTTTAAATTGGAAGTGGGTAGGGGCACATTGAAAAGGCAAAAATGAATATATATTGAACGAAAGAAATTAGAATTCTTAGATCGTTATTCATTTTTATGCGAGTGCTCGGAATAAAACATTGGACGTTTTATTTATTTTTTTCTCTTTAGCAGCAGACTGCAAATCCAGCTAAGAAAAATCTACTTATATAAATAGGAGGGGAAAAACTGTATGACAATATATTACCTGCTAAAATATTAAACAAAGAGCTGGCTTTATTACTATTGTTACTAAGCTGGCTTTAATTGTTATTTTCTAAACATAAATTAAATCTAAATTGCAGCTATTTCACATTGATTATGCTTTTTTTTGGGGGGGGGTCCTACAGTAACCAGGTTGGCAAAGCAGTTGAATATTGTTAATTCGAATCGCATCAGACAAGCTGGCTAAATGCTGTTTTCAAGGTTTTCCCCATATATAACATAAATAGAAACCGTAAACACAAACAACTTATAAGGTGCTTCTTCCCTCTTCTTCGCATGCCTTCGTGGTGTAGTGGTCAGCACACTCGACGCGTCAACGTGAGTTCCGTAGTTCGATTCTCGGCGAAGGCGTTGCTCATTTTTTAAAAAAATCTCCTGCTTCTAAATACCTAACGTCTGTACAACTGGCGCCCGAACAAAAAAGGGGTGGATGATGAGGAGGAAAAAGGTGGTGGATAAGAAACTAAAACTAAAATGCATAAAAATAAAGTCTACATTCTACGGAGTCCATAAAGTTCGATCAATGTTTTATAAAGTCTATCATACAAATTAATCGTAACATCTTAATTACGTCTTTGGAACTTATACTCACAAATAAAATTGCTGTTGGATTATGTTATGCAGTTAAAGAGCTGTTTATTCTCCTAATCATCGCGTAATCTGGCAAACTGTTTATCCTTGAAAGAGTTGCTACTTAATACGACATATGATTTTTAATTTAATTTTCCAACTCTAACATTATATGGCATATAACAAAGCGAACAATTAACAAGTAGTTCTTGATTAATGTTTGCATTACTGATACAATTAATAAAGAGAAAAATAAAAGAAAGAGTTAAGCAATTTAAGGGTTTTCTAATACTTAAAATTCTTTATCTCCATTACAGAGTTCTTTACATTCTGTATTAACAGGATAATGAAAATGAAACATACTGAATTCCAATGAAGAAAGATTGTATTTTTTCCTACAGGTCACGACTGTAGATAAATTCTATTTCCAAACTGTTTTGAAGTGAGAAATATTTTAATATTTGGTTTAAGATACTAGAAATTGTAAATTAACCTGATACAATACCAATCCTATTACAAGAAGAAGCTATCTAAAATTTATTCTAAGAAAATGAGACCTTAATTAAGCAGAAAAGCATTATGAAATTTTAAACTCAAAGCTTAATGATGGAATACCCCATGAACTCAGAAGATTAAAAGAATTGCATATATTAGCTCACAGATCGTTAGTTATTTTTGAAAATCGCCCTATCGATAATATTAGAATAAATGCATGGCATGATATTTAATATTGATGGAAGCACTACTCTGTTTCCCCTTTTTATCTACTGTTTCGATGCAATCTCTAAAATGTTATTTCTAATATTTATCCACAACTAAATCAAATATTGTAAAATTATTTTCTTAGCGGGAAATCCTGAATTTTGATAATAATTTCGAATTAAAAAGCAGGTTAATGTTTTACAAATTTTCCAACGAAAAACCTTTTATTTGGTTTAAAACTTTTACTTTTTAAAATGTAACGGTATGAGTACAATTTTAAGAAATTATAATTACCATAAGTAGAATCAAATTTATGCAGTGACGGATTCCTTCTTTTGATTAATAGTTAAGTAATAGTGCTTCTTTAACACACTCATGTCATAAGGCAATAAAATAATAGAAGGCATTTTATTTTTATTCTCTATCTTGGCCTTTTTTATTATCATCTGTTTTATTTAAAAACAATAGAAAATCTTTATATTTAAAATAGGTATTTTTATTATATTTATTTTAAATATTACAAAAATAAATTTCTAACATTTATTTAGAACTATTAATATTTTTACTTTATGTTTAACTCGATTGAATCACTTATGATTTCAAAATTCATAAATACTGGTTATAGATGTTTTAGAAAAAAAAAACTGAGCTGACCATGTATCACCGGCAGATACCTTTCACATTTCTCCAACAAGACAGCTGGTCTTCATGCAGATGCATTTAGTGAAGAATCCTGTCACCAGTATTGTTAAAATGTAGCCACTGTCTCCAACCATCATTAGTTGCCAATTTAATGGCGCAATTATAGACACAGGCATATATAAGAAGACGGATTTCACGATGAAGACATAGTTTTTAGCGTATATATGTTTATTGTATATATTACATTGGACACAGTCAGTTATCTATAGATATTATATGCAATACATGATGAGGATGATGCATACATGATATACAATAGAAGATGATATTGTCAGGACTGAGTGTTCTGTGCATACTTTTGGCGAACATATTCGTAACTGTAACAAAGTCTTGATCTTGAACAGGGATATGAATGCAGCTATGTTTTGTGGTAGAATAACTGTGGTTAAATGGTAGAATAACTGCACGTAAGAAGGATTTAAAATCCCCTTTTATTAAACCACTATTTACAGCCACTTCCCAACTCGGGAGGAATAACAGAAAATAACGATCGCACTTGGGTCTAAACTGAACAATCAAATAATTTAAAATAAAGTAAGTAGAAATTAAGTAGTCGTTGCTCACAGAGTTATAAACGCGAGGTTGGCCTCTATGCTAAACCATCAATGGTGCGTAGCAAGATTTAGCTAATACTAACGCACTTAGATTACTTCAATAAGTAATAGCGTAACAGCGCTAAGGCTTAGAACTTAAATACTAGCAAGTCAGTCGAACGTCGGACAGAGCCGCAGTGATCTGAGACTAAAAGCTCTCTCACAATGAGAGTTCCTTGCTAACCTTTTAAATACAAAAACTTGGCTCCACTTCAAATTAGCATAAAGCTGAAACGCGCGCTCATTCTAACGGGAAGTTGAAATAAGAACTTACAGGAAAGAGGCAATTAACATAAAACTTTATTAGTTTAAACTAAAACCTTACAATATAATGCGATTTTAAACATTATAATTAATAATTATGCTGTGCATACATTTTAAAGGATTAATTTTGTAGAATATTTTGCGATATTTATCGTTTCGTGGGGTCTTTCGTAATTAACAGGTATATAAATGTAAGCTTACTGGCAGAACTTTATTACATTATACAGCATGAACAAGTAAACATATATATGGAACACAAAATTTAATAAAAGAATGTCATTTTTTTTATCTTCTAGCAGGCTATCATATCTACTACTACCTTTCCGTAGTTTCCACTTCTTGCGAAAGTGTGTTTGTGGGAGAGAGGAGAGGCTCGTCGGTTAGGCCAAAGGTCGCATGTCTGGAGTTAACCAGATTCTGACACATATTGCTTAAGAAATTTGTTAACTTCACCTTCATTATACTCTATATTACCCTTATAATATTGTGTTCTCAGTATTTACAGTCATCTCTATGGTTATCTGTATATTAATTATGTTTATCTCTTCTTTTTGTTACACAAACAGATGTTCAATTTAATTTGTGAATTTTAAATTGTATTGAGACTTGATTGTAATATCCCTTTATATCCTAAATCATTATTTTTAATAAATACTGGATGCGGGACGTACGGTGGGATTACATGATGTGCCCTAATAGATAAATTCTAGATCATTTGGAAAGCTTCAGTTATCCATTTTCTCAGCCTTTTTTTAAAATTATTATAAAGCTTTCAATTTTTAGCCCGATGGGCGTTAGCCCAGAAGAGCTATTAATTTTGTTTTGGAATTTTGCGTCGATTCACTTTCTGCGCTGATTCACTTTATTTCACCTGTTGCCACCAAATATTACAGCCCTGCATTATATTTAAAGAAATTAAATAATACAAATCTGCATAAATGTATGTATGTTTTTCGCATTGTGATTGTGTACCTAGACCCATCAAATTTTGAATAACGTAATCCTCCACCGAATATGGGCATCTTGGAAGCTCTGATTTGGAATTTGGAATTTCGTTTTATTATCTATTTCATTTTTGTCAGACATTAAAGAATTTGAGATTAACAAACTCAACAATTTCAAAACGAGGAATGGCACCACTGTACGAAAAAAAACCATTTTTATCTCTATGGCGCGTGACTATGTATCGGAAATTCTAAAGATATGCTTATTTTAAAATTATTATGCGTTGTTGCTGTTGAAATGAATTTTGTGGTATAAGTGCAAAGTACATGATATTTAATAAATAAAGGTAACACACAAAACATTAAGAAAACGCCCCTTTGGGAATAATGTAAAATCTGAAAGCTTTGAGATTTTTTTTTAATAATTAGTTAGTGTAGAAAGGCACTACCAGTTGACATATGGTATACATCGCTAGTGTTCCCCATACTTTTACCTGTACCTGTAGCCTATATTACGGTTCTGTTGAACAGACTATTTATAAAAATGTGATGATTAATCTTAATTTAAGTTACACGTGAATATTACTGTTTACGTTATACATTGTTATGTTGCATTGATTATAAGAATTATTTCCTCCCATTTCTCCAAGTATTCAGACAAACAGTAATCGGATTCACTTGTTTCCTCGCCCTTTTAATATCCTCATCCATGAAATGAATCTGTTAAATCAGTTGAAATATGGCCATGTTCTGTAAATATCTGCAGGATATCAGCTGGATCATTTAGTTGTGCCATGCTGGCTGTCAGGAAAGAAGGTTAATGCACATCTACTTCTTTTATCATTCAGCACTTTCTGTTCTCGGTAGCAACGACTGTATTTAAGCGGATGCCTTCCATATGCAAGCTTGGTAGCTCGATGTAAACTGATCTCAACTAGAACATATTATATAGAGCTGCAAATTTTGCTATCTCGTCCACCAGGTCGTTATCAGAAATTCCACTGTACTGGAAGTAAGTGGAGTTCTGGTTTCATGCTCAATGACTGAGAGAGAAAGATCCTATGTTTCTGACGATGCAGTTGCCGTTATGACTGTCCTATGACACTTGAGGGAGAGCTAAATAAATTTATGAATTGCCATTACCGAAAGTGCAATGTCAGATTACTGCTCTAAATGCTACTAACTCAGACTTACACATTTTCTTATTTCAATTTCCATGCACAAGTTATCTTAGTAGTTTTATCTTTAAAGTGCGTAGATGCCCCTACCTATACCCAGCTTTCTTTTGTACCGTCCGCTAGTATATCTCGCATACTGACGTTGCTTATAGTCTGTATTCTATGTCAAACTCAGCCGGTTGGCTAAGTTGTAAGAAAAATTTTTTTGACGAGGTTATAATTTCTCTCAAAAAAAGTTAATTTCTGAAATGTAACTTACTATGTAAATGGTTACAATGGAACTGAGAATAATTAAAAATAAACAATTCTGGATATCTTGTATACCAGAAATTAAGAGTGCAGACAGATCGATTAATTATTTAATTTGTAATTGCAAGAAAATTGGATAATACTAGAAAATTAGATAGTGCTCAATTCAGCTGTTAAACAATTCAGCTGATGGTGCTCAATTTAGCTGTTAATAGTAATATTATTCAACATACTCAAAGTATATTCGCTTCTACAATCCAACAAGTTTTGAATGTAAAATTCTATTGAATACAAAATGTTATATCCTGAATGTAATAATGAAGTAAGAAGCATTTCTTTTACTTACGAATTGTTGGCTTGTTAATTACCTTTATTTGTTTGCAGCAAATGATAATTGTTAATAAATGCTCTTTGGCTACATTATGAATCAAATTACGTATTGAAGCAGATGTATTGCTAAATATTTTTGGTTCAAATGCGCTGTTTCAAAGTTAAGTAATATTATAATCCAGTTAATCTGCAACGGTATATAATTTATAATCGAATTCAGTTTGCTGTTAAACCCACTTTATATTTTTAAATACTGAAAGATTTTGTAAAATATTTCTAGTTTTATATTTATTGCATTTACATTTATTTTTACATTAAATTTTTTAACAGATTTTTATTAATATTTTTCGAGTCTAACAAGTATTTTAATTTATCTTCAGTAAGTTTGAGAATAGTATCTACCATAAGCGGATACAGGTAGAATCTGCTTTAAAAAAATATTGATTTACGAGCTCTTTAACCAAAACAAAAGAAACTCAAAAAACTTCTCGCCCGTCCCGTTTTTAACAGAGATGGAGAAAAGCGAACTCAGCTAGAATTGGTATTACGCAGTGTCTTTAGAAAGGTATGCAATTTGGAAAAATACACATCTTTAGTGCAGATTAGTAAAGCGTTTTTATTGCATCTAAAGAACGATACGATATAAAAATGCATGAATCTAGCACAGTACTGTGTTTTAATATAAAACAAAACTCGATTTTCAACAATGAGAGGAATAAACACAGAAGAGGCTGCAGATACAAGTGACATGCTTCCCTTAATTGATTCAAGTTAAGGGAACTGTTAAATAATTTACTTCTCTCTTTCTTTTATATTCTAGTTTTCTTTATTTTTCACTACCCCAACCTTTACCTGATAAACTAGCTTAGTTAAATTTTTGTCATTTTATCAATTTCTGAAGATGAACTATATGTATACTACTGACTCTTTGGAATATATTCCTTGTATTTTTAATACTGATGGGGATGCAGGTTAATACAAAATCATGTAATAACTACACCAGATGAAGAAGGAAAGGTTTGTACATACTGAAATAAAATACAGCTTATACAAAAATTAACAGATAAAAATACCTCAAGGAAAATAACAATGAGAAGGAAAATTTGTAACTCGCGAAGACTGTCGTATATGACATATATTATTCACAAAGTAAACTCTAAGTAATACTCAGTTGGAAAGAACTCAATAAATCTGCATAATGTTGAAATGGTTTTCTGAATCAAACGACTCTGAAAGATTAAACGCAGCTATATATATAGGGTTGTAGAGAGCGTTTTAAGAAGATTCGGAAAACATCGCTCCTAAAACGTTGAAAATATATTTTCCAGAAATACTCAGAATGCCGCTAATTCGTCAGGAGAGATTGTAACTATATCTCAATTTTTGATCCAACTATCTTCACAATTTAAAAGTGAGTGGGCTCCTAATTGCAAGATATAAGCATAGTGTACAAAGTAAACACTTCCAAACAGATGAAAATCCTCTAATAGAACTGAAATTCAATTGCACAAAAGTGTACTGAAAAAATGCTGTATAAAATGATCCAAATAAACCACAGCGTTATTGGATACACTCTAGCTTATTTAGAAGCACGAGAACTGAAAAACGTGTACTACTCGTCCCAGGTCTCGAACCCTGGACCTCACGAATACTCGTCGAGTATGCTTCCAGTTACACTATGAAGGAAAGCTGGAAGGAGAAAATATTTTATAATACAAGTAAAAGAACGGAAATAGTTCATAATAATGCAAAACTACATACAAGTAAAGTATCATCAAATTTTTTTTAACTTAGATATCTACGTACATTTACAACAGTATCGTTTTTGCTTTTAATATTTCTCAACATTAATTTAACTTTTTGTGTAAATTAATATGATTTTTGTCTGTTATATCTTGCGCTTGAAATAGCTTAAATGCCCCCTTCCCCCACACATGAGTTAAGTGTAACTGTTTCTTTGATTAATATTGTTATTTTGTCTTAACCATTTTATAGAAAAGCAGAAAAAGTCTTACAAATATAAAATTTACCTCAAATGTAAATTAAATAACACTTGAATTAAAGATAAGGAAAAAGAAGTTCGAAAAGAATCGTTCATGTGCTTCTAATGTTGAATGACTACATGCTAGATTTAGCCAAAACTTCTTCAAGAGATTTTACTTTTTAATTGGAAACTATTTGAATTATTTACACTACAGTAGAGAGTTCTAAATACGATCATTTTTCACAAGAATTGCCTACATTTTAAGTTTATTTCATTGTTTATGTATCTGTTTTTCGGCATTTTTTCCTTCCATTTCCTTCTTGTACGGAACTAAAGATCATCGGGACTTTAGAAGGATGAAAAGCCGTTTAATTTATGATAGGAGTTAACTCACATTCTTTTAAACGAAAAGATGGGAAACGATTCTCCGTAGTAAATGTTCTGTATATTTTTATATCTTTTCTTTTCACAGCATCAACATTATCCGTACCGTCGATCATTCCAGCGAACAACACAACCTTTTTTTTCGGTCATTAAACCGCTCCATTAGAGAGGTAAAAGGTTGAAGATAAATCATTGTTGTTTAAGAGAAAAGGAAGAGATTGAAATTATTTTTAGTGTTTGATATTATTCTTTACTGATACCTGTTCATTGAAATAGTCAGGAACAAGATGTAAAGCAGTATTTAATTTTTATGAAGTTTAATTTTCCTTTTGCAGAGAATGATCTCTTCACAGAGCTTTAAACATTGCATCCAGAATAATTCATACACAAGAAGAGGGAATTATTATAATTTTTCTCTTTTTTTGAAAAAAAAAAAAAAAAAAAACGTTTGAACGTGTTACTTCTTCCTCAAGGATGGATATGTGCAAAGTATCCAAAGGTTCAATAAGCGAATGCATCTTAAATGTCAGGCAGGTCATACTGAGTATCTTATGTGAGCCAAAGTCCTCAGTGTGTGTTGGTGCTGGCTGCATGGAAGAAAAAGCCATTTTTATACTTGATAATGTAGTGAATGTAAAAGTGGGTAAACGCATGAAATCTTACGTAATACTGTAGTAGATGGACATAATTTGTGCCTTCCCCCCATTTTATTCTGCAACCGACTGACGCATGTCTGGAGACATGCTGCTCGCACTAACAATTTTGAATACAGAAGTCAAATGAAAGCTTTTAACCTGGATCTCGCTGGAGATTCTTTCATTTCTTATAAGCGACAAAAACTTTTCGCTCTAGTACATACTACTGAACATTCAGATCAAATGCGCGATGCAAAACTTGTGGCTTTCTGGTTACAGTGATGGTAAATTTCAGGGATACCCACTTCACCAAAGGTTTGCTTTAGAGTTGAATTGTGTTTGATTTTCCGTAATTCCATCTGTAAATTCGCTACCACTTTATCAACATCAACTGAGAAAGTACTTTTGTTAGGAGATCAGTTCAAGGGTCCTTCTTATTACCCAAGACTATATATTGGGCGCAATATTCAATGCAGTTCCAGTTTTTATTAATATATTTTAATTCTATATGTTTTTTATTTTATTGGGATGAATGTAGGGCCACAAAAATGGGTCAAAAGCCGCGAGTTTAGCTTGCTTGTTCTACGCCAAAGGTAACAATTAGATCTTATGTGAGAGTTTTGACGCTTGCTCTTCTCTACACAGAACAGGATTTGTAAAATCTATACTTGAAGAAATTTTCCGAGTGGATGATTACAGGAGAAGAAAAGTGTACGATTTCAGCACCTTTTTTATGTATTCCAATTCAGACGTGGAAATACATATTTTGCCTGTGTTGTGCAGAAGATATACTGTCTTCATATACTCTAAGATACTCTATTCAATGTCTTTGACCAGTGACAGGAGGCTCCAAAATCCTCCCATAGAAGATTGTTCATCGCTAAGTTTGACTCAAGACACGTTAATAAAACTATTAATTCGAGTCCCTTTTGCTGGAACTGAATTACCCCAAATTTGTTCAAACAAGTAAATTAGATTTCCTAATCTCACAGCTTCAGAACTGAAATTGATGCTCTGTGAATAGGACAACTCTGTACTTGGTAATATCCAAGTATTAACATGGTCAAGTGTTAACATGCTTCTAAACGGTAAGTTTTTAGTGTATTTCTTGCAAAAGTGTAGTTAGATAGAAAAGAGAAGAATATTGGAAAAGTTAAGAAAAAATAGTTTATTAATTTAAATATTTATTATCTAAACAAAATTTAATATTACATCATTTACATTATCTAATTTGATCTTATGATAGTTACACGGTAAGATCTAGGACGTTTTGCTGTCATGAAATTGTTACTAGATCTACTTGAATGTTAAACCTCGCGAATCTAAAAGATCCTTTATTTATCACAAACTAGTTAACGGATGGCACGGACGTAACAAAACATCATTCACCTGTGTTGAGAACTTAAACGATAATGAAACAATAAATTTTAAACCGTAATGATGTAATGCTAAACTGCACAATTTAATTTAATCTAACAGTCTTACTCGAAAACCGGCAGTATTTTAAACAGACTGCCAGAATAGCTAGAGAAAAAAAGCAAACGTGCATTTTCACTAGCGAAATCACGCTCCGTCTACCCTTTTCGTCCCAACAGTTTAAATACTCGCGTTCACCTACTTCATTTGTATCCTAGTTAGGAAATGCGAGGGGAAATAAGAGAATACAGGAAAGGCTCACAAACTGAAATAACTGTTAGTAAAACTAAATAAGACCCTACAACGTATCCTAATTTCCTGTTATATTTGATTTCATTTATGGAAAGGTAGTAAGTAACCTTTGCCATACTGCACGAAATACTTTCAATCACTTATGTTTTACTTAAATACTTATTAAATAAGTAAGAAATTGTATGGTTACTGAGGTTTACAGGAAAATTGAGATTTATTACTAGTTTCCCCTTCGCTTCGTAAAGTTACTAAAACGTTATATGTATTTACTGAGAAATAAATCCTTAAATTTCCAAATACTGTCTGTGGGAAATATTTATCGTTTTCTGTAATCTGATAGACATAAGAATTTCGAAATGCATTTAGATTTACATTTCTCTTACGTTATGATGTCATAATGTGTTCATGTTAGTGTATTAGTAAATATTTAATTTTAGAAAAACGTACTTGATTAAACGCATTTTAATACTGCACGGAATCTAAGTATTTCAAAACTAAATTCTACCTCCTTTTCCTAATAAATAACTATAAACTCTGAAGAAGGTATAAAATAAATCTTTTTACTACTACTTAACAAAATGCACAACTCGTGCATTGCAAAATAAGTCCCCCGTGCTTACAGGATTTAAGCTAACACAAACTAATTCATTTAAAGCATGCAGTTCGTATGGCAAAGTCTTAACAGTAAGTTATGGCTCAGGCCATCTAATCTCATGAGCAACTACGGCTAGCAAAGAGCTAACACGATTCTGTAACTAAGAGCTGGGCCAAAGGGTTTCCAAGAAGAACAGTGGTCGCTGCGAGAACACTTTCTCTGAACTTCAATAAATTAGACATTATGTACGTTAACGAATTTGCTAGAAGTGACTGTAAAGATAAAAATAATAAGATATTGGGTTAATAAGCAAAGAAACCTTACAACACAAGAGCAAGTTTACTTATTATGATATGCGACTGATATAGCGAGTCGAAATACCGGCACTACATAAAAAAAAAATTAGTACCAACTCTGGCGGAATCTGAGAAAATATTTAGCTTTCTCAGACGTATCAAAGTCTTCCTTTATTTTCAGATTCTTGTAGACGACTTCTGGCAGTAACAATATAGTTAGCACTAGCGAAACATCCATTAGATGGCTTCTAAATTTCATTATGCATCTATATTGTTCAGGAAACCTAGAAGGTGAACCGCAGTCACTTTTGTTTACTGTATTTGTTAGGAAAAGTTGTCTTAACAATCCATACGGTAAAAGAATTAGAAAGAAATGTACTAATAATAAGAGATTTACCTTCTTTTTATGGCACATTGACGTGGGCAAAGAAAACAACACTCTAAGTTATTTACTTTTGACATAATCAGCTTGTAGGATTTTGACAACTTTCTTATTTTTATAACTTCCGCATAAGGCACGGGATGATATTTAAATAAATTCAGGATTACTTGGTTGAAATATACTTTATCATAAAATAAAGGACTAGGTGTGTTTTAGCATAAAAATCATTGAAGAAATAGATAGGAACAAAGATGTGGATGGATGTAACGATATAACATAAGCCAAGAACATATCTCTTAGAATAACACCTAGTATTGCAAGACAATAAAAGTCAAAGTACAAATAATATTCGGTGGGAAAATGTCAATTACTCATGATAAGGAAAGGAATAATAAATATTAAAACAATTTCAAAAAAGTGGAGGAATGACGTATTAAGTATTGAAAATGCTCAAATTAAATAAGTAAATAAATACAGGAAAAGAAACAATTAAGAAACTATAATATTATGATTTTAGAATCTAATCGGTCTAAATATTATTCTAAAAGCGGCAGATATAAAAAAAATCCCCTCAAAAAATAATAGTGGAGGGTTAAAAAAGAGGAAATAAACCAGCAGTTAAAATATAATCAAAATTTACTTCGAAATAATTTAATATATGTAACATTCTAAATAATTTAATATTTCTTAAAAGCTGGAATACTCAAAGAAAGGTTAAAATTATCCTTTATTCCAACTCAAGATGATTTGCAGACGGACCCTTCTGGGGCGTACAGTAAGCCCCTTAAAATCTAAGATAAGAAACTAATTTAAGGCTAATTGAACTAAAACAAGCTGAAGCTACACAGAAATAACTAGCAGAGTTGGCCCTTGTTAAAGATCACCGAATGCTAGCAGGCACATAATAATAGGACCAAAAAGTCGTAAGAGTATACTTAAAGTAGCTAAGTGGTCAAAAGGCAGAGTACGCTGTGCTAGGAACTTCTAAATTCTTCTACTGAAGTGACCTAGACTTGAATATTGATTTCTATGTCATTTACATAAAACGCGATCCTGAAAAATCATTGTGGTAAGGAGGGAATCATAGGTGGGAACAAGAGAGTAAAGGAAAGCTTGTTCCTAAATAAAGTAGGTAAGAAATAAGTTTGAAAATAAGAAAGAATTAGCAAAAGAGGAAACCTGAAACTAAATAAACACTACTTGCAAGCATTAACTGAGTGTATCCACGGCATACGTATTTTTTTCCCTTCGCCTTTCTGATTCATATTAACCGAGATGCTGGTGTCATTGCTAACACTGAAAATAATAACTTAAGTAAACAACAACTTAAGTAGATAACTTCCTTAAAGCTCATTCATCTTATATTATCGTAAAACTAACATAAAAAAGAACGCAAATCATAATAATAAGGCTTAAAACATTCTATTGATTGTACTACTAGAATCTTAAAATTCACAGTTTAAAATATATAAAAACAGTATCTTACTAGTTTTTCAAAATAAAGATCTTATTCCACTTTAAATTGCTTCACAAATTGGTGACGTAACAACTTTAAAATAAAGAATAATTAAATTAAGCATTTTAATATTTTTCAGAGTTCTTAAGTTAGTATTTTGTGGGTTAATAGCACTTTATAAATAAACATGTCAGAAGATCAAAGATGTAACCAAACACCTGAAGTATTTTTACAACTCCAAGCATTAACAATTTTTATAGGTAGAAATATCCGAGAAAATCCGAATATTTTCATCAGTTTACATTCCAAATATAAATATCGTAACGAATATTAAAAAAGGTATGACAACACTGTGTAAACGTGAACATTGATCAGCTGAGTGCGTCTATGGCATACACATTTTTTTTCCTTCGTTTTTTCAAATATAAGATATGCTAAATACACAAAACTTAACTACAAATTCCTTCCACCTTAAACAAATTCGGATATAAGTTTCCAGTTTTGACGGAGCAGAAAATATTTCAAAGAATGAAAAGATTCCTGTTTGCTTTTGCAAATGGTCCCTTTACCTCTGCCTGCTCTTCTTCGGTCTTTACGTAATTTTTATGTAGGTTCCGAATATACGTTCATGACAAACACATTCTTTATCCTTACGAGTTTTCTTTTGAGAGGGAAATCTGAAACGAATGGTCGCTAGCTGTAAAAGAGGGTCAAATGCCATAAGAAAAGCTTTCCTTCGTAAATGCAAAGAGGTCGAAATAACCGCCTTCCGATATTCCAGTCTTCGCCGATGGCATCATATAACGACATGTTAGCGTTGAAGAGCTCGCTCTTTATGAGCAGCAAAGTGAAAGTGCCGGCTATTTGCCTCATATTTAAATGCAAATGCAGTGAGGTAAAAAATAATGTTTTTTTTTATTCTTTTTTCTCTCACAATGGAGCCATAGCAGTATTTTCCCCTGCTTTCCTGCCTTGAAATAAGAGAAGTCCAGGCATTTCGTTTTCGTGATGTTTCGCATATTTTTGGGCCTTTCGATGGGAAGAAGTAGTTCGGGAGTTAAAAGTGTTTTTCTAAATAGATGGAAAATATATTTTCCGCATTGTACAATGCAAATGTATTCATTAAATAACATACCAATCAAACAAATTCGTGCAAATATGATATCTGTCTGCCTTAGACAATAATTTTTCTCTCGATCTAGAAGTTCTAATGTTTAGAGAAAAAATAAATTACGTAATACAAATTATACATATACATATGTCTAAAATAAAAGAAAATTAAAAATATATTTCTTTTATGTAAATATGAATTACTAGGTATTAAGATCTGACTTTATGTTTTTTCTACCTATTAGGACTAGACATTTCAAATTTATAAAACAAGTAACGGCACAAAGATTATTAGTTTAAAATTACTGATAAACAAAATTTATTAATATGTATTAAGTAATAAAAATTATTAATATTGATTTGGTAATAAAAATTGGTAATTATTAATAAAGCATTATTATAATTGAATTAAGGTTCACTATTTCTACTTGAACACTTCCAGAACTCAGTAAAGTGAGATGACATCTGTTCGTAACGGGGCTGAAATGATAATTATTTTTCAAGTAATGTGTTAATTATATACAATATAAATATGTCATTTAGTAAAAGATATAAATAAAATGTTTCTAAATCAAGGAATTATAAAATAAATTACTCACAATTTTTTTTCATTTATTTGAATTTACAAGATTAGCTTAAAGTTAAATTTCACTTACATACTGCAATTATTTTTTTTTCATTGAGAGCACTTCTCTATTTTAATTCTGAAGATATTACATTTTTCAAGTTGAAGTTTTTGCAGTGAAATAACTAAATGATCATTATAACTGCGATTACTTATGAGCGTAAAATAATTTTGTGTTAAGAGATTATCGTTTTAAAATATCCAATAAAAAAGCTGTGATAAGTTTGCAGATATTTTATTAATTGCTATTTTCCGGTATCAATTTTAATTACGCTGTAGTTTGATTTAAAATACCATTTATATACATTATTTGTAGAGAAAGGTATGATCTATGGAAACTTTATGACAAATATGCCTGTGTATACGAACGATTTTCTCCAAATGCATGAATAGTAGCAAGAGGGTTTCGTGCTTCTTCTGATGTGTAGTATAAACGTTTAATTTTCATTAGAAAATCCTATACTAAACATCCCTCTCTACAGACACACACATGAGTTAAGTGTTAAAATCTTTTGTTTTATAGTAGGATAGCACCCGAGTTTTGATCCAGTTTCTGCATAGATATGAATTTTCAGCAGTATCAAACGCAATGAGTTTACAAACTGAGAATTATAGAATAACTGATAAATCTCAGCTCAAAAAAGAACTCAGTGCTGGTCTGATTCGTGCATTTGTTGCTAAAATCTCAATTTTTGTGATCTATCGAAGGTTGTGGTATCCTCAGTGCCGTGCATACCTCGAAAAGAAGTAAAAATCTACTAACAGGCAGTCACTGATGAGATGAGAGGAATTATCTTAACCAAACACCCGGTTGCCAGAATATTAAAAAGAATGGTATAAAAATGCCTCATAACATTACGACGCAACTCGATATCGATTCAAGCAGTATTTCAATCTAAGATACCTTTCAATCATAAGAGTATCCTTAAAATAGTCGATCTAAGTTTGAAATTATTTTTCACTTTTACACAGAAATGTGTTATAAAAATGCACAACTAAAAAATAAGTTTTAAAATGTTCTTTAGATTAACCATATAAGGTATTTCCTCCTCTCATTTCCGTGTGCTTCGTGGTATAATTGGAAGCATACTCGACGCGTATTCGAATAGTCCAGAGTTTGAATCCTGGTAAGGGCACTACACAATCTTCACGTTTCTTCCTTTAAAAAAAAAGACTAATGATTCTGCAAGTGGCGCCCGAACTAAAATGTGGTGGACTGTAATTCGTTAATACCAGCACTTTTCGACTGGGACCCTTAATAACCAGTTGCCCATTCAAAGGGCGAATGTATAAGATATTATATCCCTCCTTTCTGATTGCCTTCGTAGTGTAACTGGAAGCATACTCGACACGTATTCGAAAGCTCTAGGATTCAATTTCCAGCAAGGCATTGCACATTCTTCTGCCTAAAAAAATTCCTAATGACAATGCAACTATGAGCTAATAATTCCAACATTTCATTTTAAAAATATGGCTATGTTGCTACACCTATACTTATTCCACATTTTCTTTTGCTGTCTTCAGACCACTAGCCTCAGATGTGATCCCAATCCACTAAAATATCGCTTTCTATTATGAAAGAATTCTTTATTCCCGAAACACCCGGATGAAAGCTATAAAAACAGACGATAAATATTTCAGAACATCTCCAGCAAGTCTAGAGAGAAAAACTTCTAGTTTTTCTACTTCTTTATTTGTTTCTTTTGATTCTTGAGGCTTGGAAATCAGGAATATGTTTCTCACGTATCATATTTTGAATGCCTCGGACTCTTAGATTCCAAGCACTCAAAACACGTACCTTAAATCAATGTTTAGCTTCGTGTGTAGCAGGAGTGATGTGATACAAGACAAGAAGGATAGGAAATATATTTATCTTTACTTCTAAAAAATAAATCAATTTGAAATTACAGTACTTTTTAGGAATTTTTTGATAAATTGTTGCCACTTCGCAGATTTTGGACGAAGATTTGGAAGTATTACTTCCTGATATTTTTAACAATAATCTACTTTGTATGTTTCAGTTGTATTTATAAAAATAAGAAGGACATTTTCAAACGCATGGCTTCCGCTTTAAAACAGAACTTGTATAAAGGGCAAGAGAACAGGGAATTATGCATACTAGTTTGTGATAATAAAAAGTAGAAGAATCCGATTGGTCACATATCTCATGTGAGTGTTACAAAACCATGAGTTGAAATAAGCATCTCCATCCAGATAAGCATAGGATTATCAGATTCGTTATGCATTTTACGAATTATTACGTTTCGGGAAATCAACGAATTTTTATGATTCAGGTTGGGTGATTGGGCATTTTTATGATTTTCCTCATGTATAACTTGAAAAAGAGCCAGGTTTTATTAAAAAAGTCTTCCACGAAGACATTCTTTCCATTAGACAGAGAGCCTTAGCGTGCTTTGTTGCAATTAAACAATCCTATACGACTTATTGTTATGAAAGAATTGCTGAGTGCAATGTTATGTATGTTACGTATTTTTATTTTAAGTTTATTTGTTATTGTATTAATGAATTCGTCTTTAAACATCCTGAAAGGCAAAACACATTTATCAAATTCTATGAATATTTATGCGCTTTCTAAAAAATAATATATGAAGTTATTGATATAGTTAATTTCAGTCATTTGTGGCTCCTGTTTTGACTCAATATTAAATGAAGATTTTTTCTTAATTACTCTTATGGTTGAAACATGCCTTATCAAAAATCTTAACACTTAAATGAAAAGCCTTTTAATTATTTAAATTCACTGAAAATTGGGTGTAGCAAGGTTTTTATATTCACGTTTTTTTCTTCCCCAAATGCAGTGGTTCAGTAGTTTTTAACAATTCCTCAGTATACCAAATTAAATCCTTCTTTACCATACGCTGAACAGTCAATACGATTTCCTTCGGTTTCAATTCAACAAGAATAAAAAATAATTGGACAATACTCTTTTTAATTCGATTCTAAAATATGCTAGAAATATTCTTTAACAGTGCTTTATTAAGAGCTATTTACAGTGCTATGAGTGCTGGGAGGGAAAAAACGTCCATTGTACTTTTCGCTGAAACTTCAGAAGATTGAATTTTATATTTGAAAGCTATTTTCCCTCCTTTTTCTTCATATCTGAGGCCCATTTTCCTCACGTTTTTATTTTTCCTTGTACAAGGAGGGGAAAAAATGTAGAAGTTGACGTTTAATTAAATTTCAGCTTGCGGTGATTTTCTTTTCACTTCACTTCGTTTATTCAAGGCGAAATAATTAGATCAGATAACTCACGTGGTCCTGAATGAAAAATTTCAGGATTTCAGGCCTTCGATTTAGGAAGTGGAACGATCTTGTATTGTCAGAAAAGGTAGCAGATTTATGCGATAATAATCTAAGTTTCAATAGAAAATGAAATTTATTTAAATGAAACAATTATATCTGGAATAATGGGCGTAATCTCATGAAACCATTTTTACTTATTATGACTTTAATATATTATTAAGGAACTGAAATATTTCAATTACTAATTAACTTTAAACATAATGGAAGCAAGATCTGTAATGAAAACGCTTTTATTAAAAGGAAACAGATTCATGAATCTCCATAGAATATAGATTACTTTTAATTCTCATTCAAGATCACTTTTAATTCTAATGATAGATGTAGTTTCTTTCTCTCCAGGATCTAATATGCTGCCTAATTAAAATATGCGAGTAAATAATTACATTTTCATTATACTTCCTATTACATTTGTAAGTGTGACGATGTCCCTAGAATAAAATTAACATCCTCAATTTCAACAATAATGACACATATAACCCTACAATAAATAACGTATACTGCGTATTTTCCTCCTTCTTCATATTAATTAAACTACTTGAAAACCGAAAGAGGGAAAATACGCAGTGTGTACTAATTTTAAAAAGACGGTTTACATAATAAAAATAGCACATTAAAAAACCGCCATAAAAAGCACATATATGTATTTTAGATGTCAACCGGGATAGTGGTTAGCGATGCTGACTGCGGTTCTGAAAGCCCGGATTCGAATCCCAGACAAGGCATGGATGTTGTATACGTATAAAGTATGTAACGTCATGGGGCACTCTAAATATGCGGCGAACAGAAAGTCCTCTGGAGAGGTTGCTGGTAGGAAAAGAGAGGTGGAAGACACGTCCACCTAGGGTGCGCTCCATCAAAATTGCGGGCGGAACTAGCAAAGTCGTACTGTCACCTGCATGGTGCTCAAAGCTGTTGCCAACGACAAGCACAATCTTGCGCTTCTTGCCACGATGAAATTCGTGGACTTGTTCAGATGTCACTGTGAGACAAGTGAGATAAGTCACACATACAGACAATAAGTATAAATAGTCAAAACTAGTAGAAACAGACAACATATTTATTGAATTCTATCATTTGTAAAATATTTTCAAAAACAAATTTTACTTTAAATTCCCATACAGCTTGCAAAGGTTAGAAACCAAATTGCGTTTTTAACATGAAAAATTCAGTATTTAACTCTTCAGCGTGTAGAACTCAGTCAGAGGAGACGATCAAATTTCTCGTTGAGGCTTGGTACTGCAACTTTATGAAACAGAGCAAGTTACTTCTACAAGCGAGGTATCAGTTGTAGTTATAGGCTATGCTAGTCATAACAAGGCAATAACGCAATCGATAACAAGACGAACACAAGTAAAGAAGGTCTCAGGGAATCTCTTTTCAAAATAATTGTACTTAAAACAATAATTTGTATGCAAAATGCATTGGAAGCTTTTAAGTTTATAAGGTATTTTTCCCGGTTCGCATGCCTTCGTGGTGTAGTGGTCAGCATACTCGGCGCATATTCGAGAGGTCCGTGGTCCGAGTCCCGGCGAGAGCATTGCTCATTTGTCTGTTCTCCTGCTTCAAAAATAATCCACAGTGGAGCCCGAACGAAAAGGTGGTGAATGATGATTCTTCATTCATCAGGATTTGGCGATTCGGTCCCCTAATCCCTAGTCGTCCTTCAAAGAGGGAGTATATAAGGTATTTCTCCCACCTTCTTAGCATGCCTTCGTGGTATAATGGCCATCACACTACGCGCACACACACAAGACACACAAGACTGTGGCTTTCGCGTCTTGCACTGGCTTTCCATGTTTGTAGACTGCTGGCGAAAATTTGCCTTTTATTTTTCACCATTTCTTTAGATACACGTAGTCGACTCTTTTGCTTTTCAACAGGCAAGCACTATCTTTAAACTGGCAATACCATTGCCTAATGTTCTGGTGACCTGACATTTCTTTTCTGTGTCCTCTTCTGAAAGTACGTTGCATTCGAGTAAGAGATGTACAACTCATAAATTCCAAAACGGACTCACATATTCCAAAACGTACCTGTTCACAGAGGAAGGAGATCCTTTCTCTACAATATCATAATTTTGTGACACTGCCGGCTGATGTGTTAAAATGGAAAACTTTGTACTATAATTTGATGCTTGCTATGTGGAAACTCAGTACGTTTCCGATCTTTTCCACGTATTAATCATTACCAAATGTGCAATAATACTTTGGGAAATGCATTAGCTTGGCACTCGTATACACGTGTTCAGATTATTTACTGAAAGCCTCAGTTTTATTTGAATAAACATGCATCTTAATTTAGTCATTAATATAACATTGCAGAGCATATTCTAACTTCTGTAACCTTGATACTAATTAGATTTCATTGCGAAATTCGTAGTGATTTAGATGAAACTGGTAAATGCAGTTGGAAGATTAGCTCGATTCTCAAGTTAATTAAAAACAGAATTTCCCACCTGAATTAAATAAAAATGTCTAGCAAGATCGAAACTAAATAGGAAGAAACTATAATGTGCGCCATATTTGTAATATTAAAAAGATAGGTTAAACTAGTATTTGCATCAGGAACACAATCCGTCGCCATTTCGTCATTATTTTCGTCACTTCCATAGATAAAGAATAAAATATGTTAACTGCCCTATTTATATTCAGCGTAGTAAATCAGAAAAACTCATTTTTTTTTCGAATGCATTTTGACGTTCTTCAGTGCAGTTTAGAAAATCAAGATTTAACTAGTAGATTATTTTTTTTAGTTTATATGTAACATCAAACTTCTTATCACCATTAAATTACTTGAATTCTTCCTATCTCTATAATTATGATCTACTTAATTCGTTTTATTTTTCGACTTGGTCTTTTAATATTACGACTCCCTATCAAATGCTTTCAGCCTTTTTCGTAAAATACTAAAATATTGAAATCCTTTCACATTTAGTATATGTATCAATCCCTTGGTGAAAAAAAAAGGACAAAGAAAAGCATCAGGAAGTTAAAAAGAAATCGATCTTTCCATCTGCAGACTTAGATTGCAAGAACTTTCACTACAACTCCTACGTGAATACGAATATCGATATATATATATATACATATATATCCCTTCTTCACTTTGTACACGAAATTGAGATAGCAGCAGCAGGGAGAGGAAACTATCTGTAGAACATTCTCACAAGGAAATTTCATTTCTGATGCATATTCAGGAGCCTTGCAACATTCCCTTCTTTTTTTTGTTCGCCTTATCCTTGCATCTTTCTAGGGATGAATGTCGTTCTAACGTATTTCTTGACTGCGAGGTGCTTCTCATATTTAAATATTTCATTTTACTAGTCCTATTCGCAATCCCAAGACGAGAAGGACGATATCGATAGAAATGGTTATATATTTATTTCGATAAGAATGATGGGAATGTAGATTTAGAGGAAAAATAGAAAAGATGATTTCTATACCCAAGGAAAGAGGTTAAAGTATGATATTCCACAATATTTCTCTCCGAAACGGGATCTAGTGAAAGAACTTTGAATTGAATAGAAGTTTTCTAATTCTACTTCTGCATGAGAAAGTTCTCTTGTGAATGGGTTCAATAGCGTGTCTTCTCTTGGAGTCAATCAGAAGAGCGTAATGAAAGAGAAATGAAGAAATTACACTGTTTTGATGACTTGCAGAGTTGAATTTCTGCTTCGGTTCCTATTTCCGTTGGAAAAGTTTGTGAGAAGCGAAAGCTTCTTTCTTATAACAATTTATATAGCTGTATAATGAAATGCTTTCTATTTGAATGAGATAGAGTGATAATTCCTGAAATCATTTAAATTGATTAATTCCCAAAAAGGTTAACATGAATATTTTTGCATAAATATATATTTGTTCAGAAAATTAATTTGTCTTCGAAATTAAATGGTTGTTTATGAATGAAATAATAGATCTGAAAACGTAACATTAATTTCTACAACTCAGTAAAGGCTTTAAAGAAAGAACGGGAATATTTTAACTATGATCACTCCTTGAGTTTTGTATGCATGGATAAGCATATGATTAAAGGATGGTATTTAAATTATTCGGAAATTATGTTAATAAAGGTTTGCGAATAAATACAAAATTATACTATGTAGAATTGTAGAGTACTAAGTCAAAACAATTAAGACATTTTTCAGATTATTCCTGAAACGGGATTTAAACTACACAGCATTCGGGAACATGCATCAATCACTCGGGAAATAAAGGACTGATAGTTGCAGTAGGTAGACAGAATTCCTTTTCTGTATAGATGCACTATAAATTAATTTAAGATTATAATAAATTTAATGTGAATATATTTCTTTCACATTACTATGATTAAGATTTATTTATCCCCTATTTATATTTTCAAATACTAATTATCATTTAGGAACAGTGGGAGAATTGTGAAGTAAATGTGCTATGATATTTCCTAACAATGGCACATCTTATGACGCATTAATTTAAGTGTCTTAGATAGGAGATGGAACAAATATTGAAATGAACAAATATTGCTCCAGTGTTTCTGAAAGGCATTCAGCAGTAATAATAATGCTTTGTTAATTTTAATACAGAACAGTATTGAATAATTCAATACAGAACAGTAACTAGCTACATAAATACTATAAAGATAATTTCTAAAAGTTAAATGATTAATTCAGTAGAAATATAATCATTCTTTCAAAGTGAAAGCGTAGCCATTAGACAAGTCTCGGGTATCTTTGAAAGTTAATTTTCTACTTGATTGTACAGAAATTAGCATATTTCTTGCATTAAAAAGACATAACTATTTAATATGTTTAATATGCATATTTTTTTGTTAATAGGAATTGTATACTATTTTATTAACTAGATTTCTCAACACTATTATAATAGTCTAATAGTAAAACATTTGACGATAAGAAATGTTCCGAAGTTTTTTAAACTAAAATTATTAGCACACAATAAAATACAAATAATTTTTCGTAGAAAATATCTAGATTATAAAACTATTTCTTTGTAATGAAAGTATTCATGTATTATCAAAAGTTAGTATAAACTTTAATTTGCAATAGATTAAGCTCTTAACAAATGTTATTTTAAATGTTAATTTTACCTTGATCGCATAAAATATTTGATTTTACTGTGAGTACTAATGAATATTGTGACATAAAATTTGGAATTAAATCGAAAAGTAGACCTAAGGATGCTTCAATAGTAATTTAATCATTTTAACATGCTTTCATTTACTAACAGCTACAATATCTTCCCATTATAGGAATAAGCGGCAGTCTATAAACTTGAAAGTAGCAATATTGCTGAATGGCTTTATTCACCTGAAGCCGAAATCTAACAGCTTATACTTACATTTATACACTGCTGGCCACCGTAAATGCAACACCCTGAAGGAAGCATGCAAATAACATGAAATTTACGACATGCATTAGCGGAAGTGAGACATGCAAATGATTAGAATTTAAGCGCCGACGCACATCACGCGCGCCTATGGCGCCATTTCAAAGTGCTATTTAAGGCTTGGAGTTTTCGACGATTTCAAGTTCGTCAACTGTGTTTTCCTTGTGGCTTTTAAAAAAAAAAGATCAATTATGCATCGTAGTAAACAGCGATCATCGTTTGATCAAGTATCCGAGTTCGACAGAGGAAGGATAGTGGCCTACCGAGAGTGTAAATTATCTTTCAGGGAGATCGGTAGTGGTGTTGGACGAAACCAAACGACTGCAATGCAGATATGTGATCGTCGGATGCAGGAGGGTACGACGGAACGACGTGTTCGATCGCATCCATCTCAGTGTACCACTACATTGTGCACATGGCAGTGACGGATCGCTCAGTCATATCACGAACCATAGCACAGCCCATTCAGTCTGTAACGCATCATCCAGTGTCTGCGCGTACCATTCGACGCCGTTTCCACAAGACGTCCATTGCTTCGTCTGCCCTTGACACAGAACCACAGACGTCTCCGCCGCCAATGGTGCGATGAAAGAAGGATGTGGACTGCAAAATGGAATGAAATTGTCTTTACTGACGAGTCATGCTTCTGTCTGCAACACCACGATGGTCGGATTCGAGTCTGGAGACACCGTGGAGAGAGGATGCTGAACAGCTGCGTTATGCACCGCCACACTGGTCCTGCACCGGGTATTATGGTATGGGGCGGTATTGGATATCACTCTCGCACTCATCTAGTACGCATTGCGGTACAGTAAGCAGACAACGCTACATCTCCGAGGTGTTGGAGCCAGTTGTCCTTCCTTACCTTCAGGGCTTAAGCCATATT
>KK112069.1:16312-49626 GCA_000611955.2 Stegodyphus mimosarum | reverse complement strand
CCATATTTCAACAGGATAATGCGTGACCACATGTGACACGAATTGTCCAAGGGTTGTTCTTCAATCGCCAGATTGAACTGCTTCCCTTGCCGGCTCGCTCTCAGGGTTTTTTGCTGATAGAAAGCATGTGGTCCATGGTTGCTGAACGACTGACCCAGATTACATGCCAAGCTGCCCCACCACATCAACTTTGGCAACGTGTGGAAGCTGCTTGGTCTGTTTTACTCAACTTTGAATCAATGCCGAGCCGTGTGGCAGCGGTGATCTCCAACATTGGCGGCTACTCTGGCTACTGATTCTGAAGGAACTATACTTCACAGAGGTCAATAAATTTCATCATTTGATACTTGGTCAACATGTTATCTGCTAAATAAATTTTGTTATGATATCTCTTGCCTTTCTTGTTGTTGCAATTTGGGTGGCCAGCAGTGTAATTATGAGTAATACTGCAATTATAGCAACTTCGAATACTATACCACAAATCGTTTAACTCCAACCGGAAATGATAAAACTTGGGTCATTAAAATAATAATATTAATAATAATATTAATACATTATTAAAATAGAAAAATATCAATAATTCTATGCTTATATTCTTTAAGGTGCGTGTTTCCCCAAATCTTTTACAAAGTAATTATTTGCTTTCCGAAATGGCAAAATATGAACTGTGTTTAAACATTAACTGTTTAACAAAATAAGAAATGCAAAAGCCCTTATAACGAAAATTAGTTTTATAATGCACATTTATATATAATTTTATAGAAAGAGTATGTCTTTTATATATTTCAGACTAATTATCTAAAAATCATACTTCCAGAAAGCACTTAGATAAATATAGATATTTTCGGCGCAATCAAGGCAAGTAATCATAGTTATTTAACCTACCAAAAACACTTACAAATATACACTGGGGGAAAAATGGGACAGTTCTATATCTCCGGTTCTACTAGGCCGAATTGACGAAATTCAACTTACTGTTATCATGTATCAAAAGTGCGACTTAGGATGTGCATTAGATTTATACACTGGTGTGCAAAAATTAAGGACGAGACGGTTTTCTCAATATAACTTTGTACAAAAGCTTTCCACATCAACACATTTAATACCGTAAGATCCCCAATACGTAAGGACATGAGTAATGTAAGCAACACTTACTAAAAGAGAAATCAGAGGGATAAAAAGAAGCTTTATTGAAAAAGCAGCATGGAGCGCAATGCGACTGAAGGCCGAAACATCCCTGTGATGGGTGTCCAGCAAGAAACATCCGGTCTTTAATAGGGGATATGATCTCCCCTGACTGTTAGGCAGGTTTCACATCATTTGTGCATGCTGGATATGTTGTTGTTAATGAGCTGTTGAGACACTGCTGCTCGTTCCTCTTGTAGCACCAATCGCAGTTTCGGAATCGTTACTGGCGATAAGTTACGTGCTGCCACGGGTCTCCCTAGTAAGTTCCGTACATGCTTGACGGGATTTAGATCCAGAGACCTTGCCGACCAATCCATGTGTTCAATATCTTCACTCTCCAACAGCTCTTCGACAGTAACTGTGCGATGAGGTGGAGCGTTGTCGTCCATGAAGAGGAACTGAGGACCCATAGCCCTTGTGAAAAGACGCATGTAAGGAAGAAGAACCTCGTTACAATAGCAGTCCCAGGTGACGAACCTCCTTGGGAGATATGAAGGTCGGTCCGGCTACCAAGCATTATGTCTGCTCGAACGAGAACTCCGCGACCTCCAAAACAGTCCCTTTTGATGATGTTGAAGGGGTTATTGCGTGTTCCCCGCTCTGTCCAGATGTGTATGTGTCTAGAATCGCAACTCAGACTAAATCTGCTCTCATCTGTAAAGAGTACTCGTCCCCATTCATTGTCTCTCCAATTCCGGTGTTCCCGGTACCACAGAGAACGCCTTCTCCGATGGGCAGGCGTTAGAGGTACACACCGTACAGGGCGTCGTGCAAACAGACCACCACCGTGCAGTCTTCTGGCCACGGTAAAACGCGATATCGGTCGTCCAGTCGCCTGTGTCGTGTGTCTAGCGATTTCTCCCGCTGTCTGCCGCCTGTTTCTTCTGGCCTGTAAGGCAATATACCGGTCATCTGCGGGTGTGGTTCCTCGTGGACGACCACTACTAAACCCCCGGATAGCTGTTCCTGTAGTTTGAAATTGTCTCCAAAGTCGTGAAACGATGCTGTGAGCAATTCCGTACTCTGCAGCCACACTTGTCACACTGCGGCCTTTCTCCAACTTCCCAATGATTCGACCTCGGGTAAAAGCATCCAGATGTCGTCTAACAGATTGATTATTCGCCATTTCTTGCTGAGGCAGCAACTCCGTGTGATTTTAACTGCTATACGGCGTGTAATCTCTTTGCCAGAAATACTGATCTTACACCGACAACATGCTTTATACTACTCAGACACTCCCCCATTACGTCTACCTGCATATCTGCGCATGTGCTACCGTACATCACCTTATTTAATCTCCTGACTGGTCTTTCTGTCCGCTCTGCCTCTTCGTTCAGCTGATATGCTAATTTTTCGACTTCGTCCTTAATTTTTGCACACCAGTGTATATAGCATTGTTCTAATATAGGTATTTTGACACAAAATCGGACTTTTTCTGAAATGACATCCCAATTTGTTTTTTGTAGTTCGATTCTACGACTTAAATTATGCCAAACTGCCAAGTTTTGTAAAAATCGCAGAAGTAGTTTTCAAAAAATTAACTCTCGAAACTTTAGCTCCTCGATGTTAGTTGAATTTGATATATGTTTGTTAATGTCTCTTTTTTTATGAAATTTACTTGATTCCGTCTTCCAGATTTCGAAATTTAGGCTTAATTCAAATATAATATTTTTATGATTTATTTTTAAAATTTGTATTTTTAAATATTTTTCATATATTTTTTGAAAAACGTTTTGCATTATATTCGAAAAACTATTTATATTATATATAACGTATAAAATTTTTAATAACCTCTTAAAGTAGATGTATTTCTAGGCACACTTGCAAAAACTTGGAGATTTTTATTGGAAATTTCCTAAAATATAGATGAATTTACATACTGACGTGTTTTGAAATTTGGTATATTCGTTACAAGGGATAATAAAGCCAAACGTGGTTTACGCACTTTTTAAAAATTATTTGAAATGAATGAACGTGACCTTTTTTACGCTCTCGTACAATGAAAAAAAAGTGCAAGTTAAATATGTTGCTATAAAATAAGAAGTACGCCAAGGGAATTATTCTTGGCGCAAACTGAAACAAAATGCCCCAAGATATTTTTTTTTATTTCTCCGTAAATTTCGCACCAAATTTTAATAAATTTAACATTTAGGCATAATTTTAGTCGTAGAATCGAAATATGGGAAAACAGCGTACATGGCCACATGCTTGGGCTGCCAGGTACTCCAATACATTTGTTCGTTTTTGAAATATACACAGTCCAGTCACATTAATGTGACCACCACGTACTTTCCATGTCAGAGTTAAATAACCAATCACAGAAGGCAGGTGGCAGCACAGTGCAGTTGAGCGTATATAAAGGGTGTGTGAGGGCTTCGGAATACATTTCAATCGTTGGCGTAATGCAGAAACGAAGCGATTTATCCGACTTCCAAAAGGGCATGATCATTGGCTTTCGGGCCAAGGGTGGAAGCATTTCCGAAACGGCTGAGTTTGTGAACTGTTCGCGTGCCGCCGTGGTAAAAGTGTACCGTGCATGGCAAAATGGGACTGTCCAAAATCAGCGACGTGGCAAATGTGGTGCACCACGGGCCATAGATGACAGAGGCGAACGACGGTTGCGGAGATGCGTTCGGGCAGATAGACGGGCTACCGTTGAGCAACTGACCACCAAAATGAACCAAGGGGCTACCAAAAGTGTCTCCCAAAGTACTATTCAGCGAACATTGCTGCGTCTGGGCCTCCGAAGCAGACGCCTGGTTCGTGCACCTATGCTGACTGCTGTTCATCGACGGCGAAGGCTAGAATTTGCACGCCAGTACAGCAGCTGGACGTCCACTGAGTGGCGACAGGTTGCGTTTTCGGATGAATCGCGTTTTATGCTCCATCGGACAGATGGACGTTGGCGTATAAGGCGTGAAACCTCTGAAAGGAACCACCCTGCAACCATTGCCGGAACGGTCCAAGCTGGAGGCGGGAGCATTATGGTCTGGGGAATGTTTTCCTGGCATTCTCTAGGTTCACTGATCATTGTGGAAGGCACAATGGATCAATACAAGTACGCATCTGTCCTTGCGGACCATGTTCACCCCTACATGCGCATTGTTTTTCCTCAGGATGATGGCATCTTCCAGCAGGACAATGCGAGGTGCCATACAGCTGCCAGTGTACGTGCGTGGTTCGAAGAGCACCAGGATGAGTTTACCGTCCTCCCCTGGCCAGCAAACTCACCTGACTTAAACCCAATCGAGAATCTGTGGGACCATCTCGATCGAGTTGTTCGCGCCATGGATCCTCAACCGCGTAATCTAGCGCAGCTGGCCACGGCATTAGAGTCGGCATGGCTCAACATCCCAGAGAACACCTTCAGGGACCTATGTGACTCTCTTCCTGCACGTCTCGCAGCAGTCCGCTCTGCGAAAGGTGGTTATTCTGGCTTTTGACAGATGGTCACATTAATGTGACTGGACTGTGTATTAAGGAATTGTTTTAACTATTAAGTAGAAAAGTTTCATAAAACATTGTTCTACTAATATACTATCAATATTCTACCGAAGCCAGCGCCAATCCTTGACCATAAATTGCTTACATTCACCCACAAAGGTCTAAAAGCTTCACGTCATCTTTAATTATTTATTTATTTATTTATTTATTTATTATTATTATTATTTTTATTTATTTATTTTTTTTTGAATTCCGATCGTTCTCCAGATTTCGAACTCAGCTGAAATTACCAGTATTCAGTGGTCTATTTCTCCACCTTCTGCTTTTCATGAGGTTTTAACCTGACCCTGGAAGAGATATATATTCTACGAATCGTAACCGTAAATTGAATTAACCGTTAACGATGAAGAAACTGAAGAGATTTATCTGGCAGAAATTTAAAAGCAGAAATACTTATCACTTTCCTAGAAGGATTTAAAGAAGCATATAACTCAATATACTATTCTGTTGCATTTTACGTCGCCAAATGCCTATTAATACTATTCAAAATAATTCATGTGCATTAATTATATAAAATTTATTACATTTTAACTAGCGATCTGAATAAAATTTGCGAATGTATTGCTCAGACGTTTATTAATTTATCTATTTGTTAGCATATTAAAGATTCATGTTTATATTAAATTTATATTAATGTTTTTCTTAATATTCTGTTATAATACTTAATTTATCCAGTTTTACGTTAATTTTAGTCACAAAAGTTTGAGAAAAGATAAATGCCTACACAAATAATAAAATATTCACATTAAGATATTTCTTTAATTTTTAATAATAATGCATAGTTTTACTATTTATAAAAGCATTTTCAGCAAGCTGAAAATCAATAAAGTCGGTTTTCTTAGCAATAAACTGGATTCTCTTTACTTGTTTGTTTGTTTATTGCAGTTTGGTTTATTTATGCTGGTTGCAGTGATCTGAACATTTTATGCCCTAAATTAAAATAGTACAGTTAATTTTAAAGAGAAACGCGTGTTAAAATATAAATTCCTTTAAATTATAATTGCCTTCTATGCTCAAAAGCACTGAAATGCTTTAAGTCTGCAATCAGAACTAGGCTTTTACACATAAATAAATTAATTCCTGATTAAAATAAATTATCTGTTAACAAATTTCTTTATTATTTTGTTTTCTATTCATTAAAATTTAATTTCTTTAGTTTGTTGGCATCAACCCTGGTCAGAAGTTATCAAGAGTTTTCAAGAATTTGCATCGACTGAAAAAGAAGCCAAAGAAATCATACTGACTGCAAAATGGAGTTCATGGAGAAATGGTTTGAGAAACAGAATAAGTAAAAAAAATTAATCCAGAAATTAAGAATATTTCTATAACACCAGCCAAAAGTGAAAGCAATAATAACAAAGAAGAAGAAAAATCACCTTTAATTCACGGAAAGATAAACGAATAGTTTAAAAAGATATAGGAACCATGTAAATTTGCTATGGAGGTTAATCCAAATGAAGAAGTGGACACTGCATGAGAGGTATTGAAAAACTAAGTTCTTGGGCAGGATTCCTATTGCAAAGATTTTAGAGTTGCGTCAGTCATTGTCTCAAGTAAAAAAGCAAATATCACCAGCTTTTTTGAAAAGAATAATTGTATCACGTACTTATTAAGCAGTAATAAAAATATGTGATGTGTATTTTGTACACCATGGGCACTGGTGTATTATGGGCGCCATTTTGTGTCTGTTCGTTCTTACATGCTTCTTTCTCTCCCCTCAGCTAGCATACTCATGTACTTTGTTGAGTGATATCCGCAGGTGCTGAATATCTGAAGATCAAGTGCTTTCGTTCACTTGATCTTCAGAGGCTGAAAGAAATATTTTATAGTTCAAGCCGGTCTGAAGAACGCTATACACCGCGCAAGTAACTATTATGAATAGAATACCCCACGGTAAAAGCTTGAGTCTGGAATACATCTTACGAGAAAATTTGAAGTACTATTCATTTTCATATTTTTATTTATTACTTATTCTGTTTTCAATTTTTAATTTAATTTGATCATTTTGTTTTGGTTTATTTTTTCCAGTTTTAGATCTCGAACTGTGACAAAAACTGCGATAAAACTGTGACAGAAACACAAAAGTTAAAGGAAGAAAGTGGTGGGAAAATATGATGATGAAGCTTAGGAAAGGATCACTTAATTGGTCTCTGGAGTTTAAAGAGAAAGAAACAAAAGCTGGAAGTGTGAATGATGAACGCAATGATAAATTTCTTATCTGTAAAGATAAAAACAAAAGGGAGTAAAAAAAAACCAGAGGCTAGTAAGTTTACAAAAACCAGTAAAAGGAAAACTGTTATGATTGTACCAGGTACTAACAAGTCTGATTTGTTTGTAGGCAACTGTCCAAAATTTCTGAAGAAAATAATATCGGATAGCATTATGAATGATATAATCAAATAAACGAATTGGAACATTCAATTCAGTATCCAAGATAAGTATTCCAGAGAACGTGATACTAAAAAAGCAACTGAAGGAGAAATTTTCTCTCTTGCGGGACTGATGTATTTGTCAGGGTTAAAAAAAGCTGAATTTCTTCGAATTTTGAAGTACTAATTTGGGATATGAATTGAAATATTTTGAACTACTTGAATGATAACTATTTATTTATTTACTTATTTTGGCGGCAGTTTTGCCCGATGATAAGATAAAAAGAGATACTAGAAAGCACACGGACGTATAGGCTGCGATACGATGTGTCCTTCGTCGGTTAGTGAAAAGCCTGAAATTTAACTATTGCCTCACTCAGTATTTGAGAACTGATGAAATGCTGGTTTCGTTTAAAGAACGCTGCAGTTTATTCAGTACATTCTTAAAACAAAACATTCTTCAAAATATGGTTTGAAGGTATTTGTTCTTTGTGATGCAAGAAAGAATACACTGTACAGGAAACATTTAATTGTACTGTGGACAACAGCTTCATTGCCATACCAATGTTCGAACACTGCAGCAGATGTAATGTTGAGAGAAGCGGCGGTTTTCAACCTTTTGACTAACGCGTGCCACCTAAACAAAAACTGAAAAACTTTAGTACCTCCACTACATTTTACAATGATTATTTTTCAATTTCTCAATAGAAATATTAAAAAAAGTATATTTTTCTATTCGCACAAACTATTGGATATTTGTATTAAATACGCACACATAAAAATATTAGATTAAAAATTGGTTATTATTTTAATTATCAAAATCTTAGTTATAATATTTGAATTCTAAAATTTAATGTAAAATTTTGGCGAATTTAAGACAGATCAGTCTGTTATAGCTTTATTTGAAATGTCTTTAAATTATTTTTTTCATTCAGTCAAAAGTTAACAAGTATGTTATTTTTGAAATCTTCAGTTAGAGTTCGATCGCAAGAAATTTCTATCAATTGTTATTTTTCTGCATGAGGTAAAATTTCAGGTACGTTTGAACAAAATGGTTACTAATCCCATTTTCTTTTTCACAATCCTCAGGAAAATACATATTAAAATTATTTCTCAACGCAAAAGTGATTTTTAATTTCGGATGATGATCCTTCTTTTATTTTCAAATTATTTTCTGTTATAAAGCTTTCTAGAAGTGGTGAAAAACTTAATATAATTATCCAGCTCTCTGATTATTAGCTCGTTTTTTTAAAATTACATTTATTTTATTTCTAATGGTAAACAAATTAATATTTTGTCCTTGGAATCCTAAATTTATGTCATAAATATCAGCCATGTATTACTTTACGTAAATATCAGCTAACTATGCTAAGCGCGCAAACTATAATTCTCTAAACAAACATTTTTGCAATTCAAATATTTAATCACAGAGGAACATTTTAATTTCTGATCGAAGTTCAAAAATACGATTTAAAAGTTTGCCTCTGGATAGCTATCTTACTTCGGAATATAGAAAAAGCATTTCATGCTCATTGCCCATCTCTTGACATAAAACTGTAAATATTCTTAAAGCTCAACTTTTAATAAAATTAACGATTTTCACAGCTTGATTCAAAGCGATTTTCAGGATTTCAGGGATTATTTTGGTTACTAAAGCTTCATAATGAATGGAGCTATGAGTAAATTTAGTTTCTGGTGCTACTTTTCTTATTTGAGAAATAACACCGGAATGTTTTCCTGTTAAAGCCCAAGCTCTGTCACTGCATACGACAATGCAGTTATTCCAAGGAATATCATTCTCAGACATAAAATAGTCAAGTACTTTGAAAATTTAATTTGCAGTTGCTCATCATGAAGGGATTCACAAAATAAATACTCTTCGGCAATTCGTTTATATTCTTTGAAAGGTATGTAAACTAATAATTGATCTAAGTTCGCTATATCAGCATTTTCATCTAACTGCAATGCGAAAATATTCACGAAGTTTTATTTTTCGAATAAGTGTCTCTTTTATAGAATTTATTTGCCATTTCATGAATGCGTGGACTTGCTGTATCATTTTATAACAGATTATTATAATCATTAGCCTCTTTTTTCATTGAATAATGTTGAAACGATATCTTTAGCTGCTGGTAATGTAAGGTTTTCTTCTATGGTATGAGCCTGCTTAGTCTTGGCAATTCTTAGGCCTACTGGGTAACTGTCTTCCAAAGCTTTTTCACTTGAAGTAACAAACCCTGTCATTACTTGTTTACTGTTTTTGAACTCCGCTGATTTCTTCTAATATTCCTCAGATTTATCCTTTAAATTGGCATACTTAGCTTCAAAGTGCCTTTTAAGAAATGATGGTTTCATATTTTGATTGGATAATAGCTAACCGGAAACAAAACACTGAGGTTGAGGGTCCATTTCATATCCATTCCAAGAAAACCCAAATGATAAAATAACTTTCATTATATTTTCTACATTTTGTTTTTCAATATTCTTAGCGCTAGTAGATTGTCCTGGATCCATCACCTGTGAATCATCACTTTTCCGCTTAGTCAGTCCTAGCCATTTTCCATTTCGAAAATCTAGGTTTGTTTTATGATATGTTTCACAAATATTTAAATGCACAATGTATTACTAGTTCTTCAAAAAACAGACCACGATGTTCTCAAATCGAGTAGAAAAGTAAGGAATACAAAGCAATAAGAAGACAGAATATCTGTTAGAATCAGGTAATCGACAAAAAAAGGTATTCTGATTGAAAATAGAGCAATATGAGGCTGGAAATTGTGGCCGCATAAAGTGTAGGCATGCTAATAATTCGATCAACTCTCAAGAATTCAACTACTCTACAAGAATTTTGAGATGCTATTATCTTTTTATAGAAACTTATTTCCCATTAAATACAACATAAATTTCTATTACTTTTTTAAAAAACATTATTTATGACATGTCATGTCTATGGATAAAAGAAAATTTGTGAAAATCAAAACGGATTACTTTGCTTAAGTCTATGAGAGGCTATTGACCTTGAACGAAGTTCAGATCGTATAAATTTACCAGTATTAGAGAAAACTTTAAACAGAATGTTGGGATATTTAATTTTTGATTTTAATGTTTAAAAATACTTTGCTTCTTTGCGTACTATTTATTTTTCTCTTGCGTACCACCAGTGGTACGCATACCACCGGTTGAAAATCTCTAAATGCAAAGAAAAACTATATATGTGTTGGGTATACAATAGTGTACAGATAACTTGTACACTATTGTATACCCAACACCCACTTTGTTTCACAAGAATATCATTTTGGTGCAAATGTTGAAGAAAAATAAGCTTGAAATCCCTCTAGAGTTTTCACCAAACAATGAAACGTTCACAGAACCTTCTGCATTAGGTTTTTACAGACATGTTATGGTAACTTCATTTTTTTTCAAACCGAAATAGTAGTTGAACTTTTATCTTCAGTAAATTATTTCCTCTCAACTGTTACTAAAAATAAACTGAAGTTATACTCTTTTAAAAACTCAACAAAAAGGATGCAGTTAAACAGTTGACAAGATTGAAGTTACTCTATGAAGAACAAACAGAAGGTATCTTTAAGTATTTCTTCAGTTGTTGAATATCACTGAGATAAATGCGCAGAATTTGAATATTCTAACTACCCAAAACGTGTGCACACCAGGAGTTCGTTTCTAAAAAATCTAGCTGTGGATCTAATTAAATGCCATTTATAAGAAAGAACTGAGATAGTTATTCTGCCGTTTTCGATAACAGAAGGGGTTTATAAAAAATGAAGTGAAAGAGAAGTAGCAGTACAACATAGCCAATTAAAAAAGAACTTCATACTCACTGTGTTTTCAGGACTAGGTCTAAACTCAGAGTTACTACTATAGAGTGTATGGTCTGCAACATATTCGTTTGCAAAAAAGCATTACACACAATTTTTCAAGTGTTAAAACTTCTCATCATAAAACAGTGAAGAAACTGGTGCAGAGAAAGTAATTTGAGTCTAAATATGTATGTAACAGTGGATTAACACAGAATTAAAATTGTATATTTCGTGAAATATTTTCGATTCCTTTTAACTGTTTCATTTACATTTTACTGTACATAAAATTGTAAAAGAATTAGTTATTTGCATGTTACAAATTTACGTTTATCTAAAATGTTGACCACCCGCTAGCGAAGTGGCTAGCGCGTACCAAAGCTGCACCGCAGGTTCGGGGTTTGATTCCCGGGCTGGGCATGGTTGACTCAGCCTTTCATCCCTTAAGTGGGCCGAGCATGAGTATCAAGTTCGGGGAAATGAGTACTAAGTACCAACACCGGGGGTCCTGCTACAAGCTCACCACTTATTCAGGGCATATGCTGATGCACTCCGGGGCCTAAAAGGTCAAGAAAGCAGAAAAAAGGCCCTACAGCCCATCGCCCACTAGAGCTGTTGCGACACCGAGTTTAGTTTAGTAAAATATTGACATGTATGCCTATGTTAAGGACTTTTGTAACATTATACTTCATCTTACTAACATTTGACTTCCATTTAATCTTATGAAACATTCATTTATTTCGCCAGAAATTTAAAAATATATAATGCACAAAATATACTGCGCTGCAAGTTTGTTATATAAATTCGTGCAAATGCAAAAGTGATAACCATGAACGTTAATTCTATGCTTCGGAAATAATTTTGTTTTACTCAGAGCAATTACAACTCTTTAAGTAATTCTTTCACTTATGACACTTACATTTAAGCATTAGACAAACATTTGCAAAACACCACATTTATTAATATACTAATACTCTAAATCACTTTAGAATTATAATCTGAAAAATATTTGTGTGAACTGACATTTTTCTGCTAGTCACCCACATATTGTTGTTCCAGGTAGCCAGACATTTGCAACTTAATGCATCCACCGAGAATGGCCAATGTCCGTCGGTCACTTAGAAGTATCCTCGCCGAAGTCATTGCCCAAGGTACACCACAGGAAGTTACTAAATCACACTCATAAAAAAGAGAAGCTCCACCCCAGTTTACATGAAGAACAAATACTCCGGTGAAGACATCCGAGAGTCTCCCATCCCTCTTCCCTCAGATCTCTAGAGGAGACTTTTGGCTCACCAATATTTTAAGCGCCTACATGTCGTACATATACTACACGGTTACAAACATCCAGACCTCCACTGGGATTGGAAACCGGGCATAATGGTACGGCAGCCAGCGTCGCTAACGTCTATATTTATTAGGGCGATCCTCACATCCGTTACCAAGCATAAGTATTTTTTTCTGTGTAATGTCGGAAAAACCATGCTGTTTCAATTTTTAAAACTTTCAAGCCATTCTTCCTTAGTAGTTAAAGTCTATCGTAGCAAAAGTTTTTAGAAGTCAAAAATTTTCATATGCAGCATCATATCATGTAAAGAAATTATTGTTTTTTGGGTCTACAAGATCCAAAATATTTTAATACAACTACTTTCATATAGAAAAAGCATATTTCTTTAACTAACTGTCCTGCCAATAGCCACTTGACTGACAGCTTTTTAGAATTGTTTATTTTCTCTTTGAAATGCTTCAAACAAATGTATTGGGAAGAATGCCATATTACTCTGCTAAATATTTTTTTCACTTAAGCGTACATATTCCATCATCAAAATAACATTTTACAGTATATTCAGAATGCATAATTTCTGCTTCGACACTTTAAAATACAATTTAAGAAGCATAATAACAGTAAAATAAAATTAACGCGAGAAACAAAAGACTCAAAGTTCCCAAAAAAGATTAGGCGTGGAGTCTTAAGGAGGAAAAAAAATCCACAAAACAGGATGTGGATCAGTTAATAAGAATTAGACAAAATATCACTGGCGAATGATTTCTTTTCGAGGATCATTTATTTTTTTTAAAAAAATCACATTTCTAAATTGTATAAGTAATAATGAAATTCTTAAAATTTCCATCTATATGGTGAAGCTTCAGCTTCTTTCGACTTGTGGCCTCCCTATGTGTAACGTGAATGAATATAAGCTGGCTTCCTTTAAAAATCCTCCAATAACTGAATTAGGTAGCCCTAGTATTGTTTGTTGTAATCTAGCAAATACAATAGTTCCACTTAAATGAGCATTCGATTTGTCGGATTTTGAATCACAGCTAAATGACTGTAAGTTTGAAAATAAAAGGATTGGAGTCTATTTTCATATTTGCGAAACCAGCTTTTTACCAGATTTTTAATAAAAAATAATAAAGGTTTGTTAATTTAAAGAACATTTGAGATAGAAGGAGCAAAACATTTTCAAAATTAAACAAAAGTAATTTTTTTTATAGTTTTATTAAAATGTATTATGTGACCCAAACTGTAGCAGTTGGACTCATTTTATAGTTCTTAAGCAGTATTAAATACTAACCATTCAAAACTATTCAATTGCGGAACGTTTCTGAAGTATTCTGTATAAGGTTGTCACATACCCGCGACTGCCTTCTAATTCTGCTAACGAAGAAGAAATTATGCAGGTATTCCTTATATGTAAGGGCGTCTTAAAGTTGGAAAATACATATTAACAAATAAATTACATTTGCAAAAATAGTAAAGCATGTTACTTTATTCAGTTTAAGAAATTATTCATGTAGTAAAATTGCAGGAAATCTACTGCCCTCCATTATGCGTTAAGATATGGGTTAAGCAAAAGACAAGTGTCCCCGCTCAACTTCTTCTGTCTTAACAGAACCACTCTCTTTTCATTCCCTCATATATATATTTCTAGGGGAAGGATTTCCTTCCTTTTAAACTGCGATTTCGCAACTGGACTTGAAGAAGTGCTTTGAAGGAATAAATGGTATATTAAGCTTGCTATACATGCTTGGCTGGAGAAATGTTAAATCTCGAACTGAACTGAACTGGAAGAAATTGTTTCAAGCGTTTTGCCATGAAGAGAATTTTAACATTCGGCCGTTGAATTTTATTCAGAAGAGAAATCTTCATTACTTTGAAATCCGAAATATTCATTACAGAAAGGATATGAGATTTTGTAGTGTTTTCGACATTGCAGAGGCATTAAAACCTCTTCAGAGTTTTGATTTAATTCAAGGATTCTGGAATAGAAAACAATGATCTTATTTTGCAAATGAATGCAAATTGCAAAGGAATCTTCTTCCAGTGCAGAGAAATGTAATGCTTTATCAATGTCACACATTTATCAGATTGAAACTCTATACATTGAAACGACATCTGATCCTTACATCAAATTTTATGGGCGAGAAAATAAAAGTTTTGAGTTTGTTTAACTGAAATAATACTTGCTATTTTCGTCCTGATACTCTGTGCTATAAATTATCTAATTTGAAAGTACTGGAATAATAGATTTTAAATACATATTACTTTGCATTTATAAATTAAGAAACATAAGAAGCAAAATCCAACTTTTTACACGTTTCGCCGTCCGTGTTGTTATATTTGGTGAAGATTCAAACTCACTCTAAAAATAAAACAAAAAAAACTATGTAACTCCTGTACGACAAAACATGGCAGAGAGTTTTAATTTTTAATTTTGAGATTATATTTTCTCAGAATTCAAGAGTCGTATACAAACTGATGTGCAAAATATATCTTAAATATATTTAATATATTTATTTGGAACCAAAAGTGAAATACCAAATAAGAAATACGTTTGTGACGCTATGAAGTGCTTTGATGTGCTAACTGTTGGAAAAAAGTTTTGATCAGTGGAGTTTGTTTCAGGGAGATTTTATTCAGACATTCTTATACATTGCTCGGCAAAAGTGAAGGACATTGGCAGAAATAAACTTGATTCTTAATTACTGAAAAATAGTTAAAAATAACTAGTCTCTATCGTTGTTAACTATAAATTGTCATCTTTGTCAGTTAAAGTCAGAACTGTGTAAATTCAAAAATGATCGGAAAATGATTTTTTTTCTGTTTTACATTAAAACGTTTTTCATTGTACTGTATGGTCACTTCTGAAAGAAAAGAAACCCTCACACCTTGATTTCACAGAATTTAGCAAACTTTTAGTCAAGTCTTATGAAACTGCACACTAGTATTCTGAATGAATTTTTCAGATCCTAGATGATCTGAGGAGGCGTCTGGTGTGCTGCAGTTCGGGGAAGAGAGCAAGGGAAGAGAAGTTAAATGTACCTCGCTTTTTGCAGACCAAACTACGTCTATCGTTATATTTTTAGATATATTTGGACATGTCAATGAAACGGTCATGTTCGTCCGATAACGGATCCTAATTGAGTTACGACTTTCAGCGATTCGTAATCACTCGACCACTAGTGAGGTATTTTCCTTCGGGATAATGTTTTATTTATTAAATTGTATATACATCCATTTTCTTCTTCGGTATAATGTATATTTCCTTCGTAATAAGCTCTTAAATTTTAAAGATCGTTCGACATAATGGCGATTATTTCATGATGTTCTGCAAGCTAAATGTAAAAATCTGTTTTATCTAATTACACTACTGTGAACAAATAAACTATTTGTTTAAGTGATTCCTACACCACATCAAACCAATTTATGGCCAAACATTTTCTTCATCTTGCACTTCACAGGAGTAAAAAAAAAAAAAAAAAAAAAAAAAAAAAGCTGTGGCAAATTGTATCGTGATAAAATTACTTCTAACTATTATTTTTATTTTTTTTTTCTAATTTGTAATTTTTCTAAATTTCATCTTCTTAAAATTTTAAATTTAATATATTATATCTCAAAAATTAAAGGTGTTATATTTTATTCATAGTAAGACTCATACTTTTAAATTAGAGCTGGAATACAAGATCAAATAATTTTTGGATAAAGATCATATTGATAAAATGATCCGCTTGATCATATAATACAGATAACTGAAAGTTTGACGTATTCAGATTACCATGAACGATATGCCATAGCTCCTTCCATAAATATATCAGCTATTACAGCAATGAAAGAGGCAACTGCAATTGGAATTGGAATTGGAATTTCAAAGCAAACACTAAATATTTCTACAAATACTGGCAAAAAATTTTCCTATGTATTTTTTACTCATACCGTTACTGAATTAATTAAATATCAATATAAATTCCGATTTTTTCTCTTTCAGATTAAATAATCAAAGAGGAGAAAAAATCTAGACACTTTAAGTAAGTAGAGAAAGTATAACAGAAATCGCACGTGTTTCGTACTTTAAATTCAAATAAGATCTTAATAAAAAATTTTAATACCGACTAATCACTTGAAACTGATACATTATTTGACCGTAAATTTGAAGAATTAGAATGAAAATCTAAGACAAAAAGGTCTGCTTTTCTCTAAGTTTGTGTGCCTGTAACTAAATTTAACTTGTGGTAAATCATCCAATAGACGTATAAGCGACTTATCGTTGCGCCCAGCTAAGCAAACAGATAGGTACGAAGAGTGTAAAAGACCCTTTCATTTAGAACTTCATTTAGAAGTTGAACACAAAGCACTTCTGGTGCTTACAAATCAACCAGCATTTATGCCGTAAAAAAATGTAGAATTTTAAATGAAAACAAAGTTAGTTACTTACTTAGTATTTCCAATTTATTTAGTATCTATTACTAGTATTAGATATTTATTATTTAGCATTTCTTAGTATTACTTACTTAGTGTTTTAGAATTACCAAAGGCTGCTCAGAATGATTCAAAGCGTAAGTTGGCTCTAACCAACACCGGTGTGAAAGTATAATTTACAAAAATAAACAACACCTTAGACAGGAATACTATCGTAGAATATCTACTAGCAACCTGGGCAACCTGGAACAGGCTCTGACAAAAGCAATCTCAAACCCTATAATCGCGAATTAAAAGTTGCATTCTGGCAGGAAAACGGAAAGAGAGAAGTGATAGTAAAGTTTCGTAACATAAAACAGCTGGTTAGTTAACGTAAATACCTCACAACTGAATTAATATTTTCGTTTTAATTATTTATTTGGTAGAATCATTTTTAATATACAGATGACATATTCTGTCAATTCATTGCGTCTAATTTGGGAATAATACTAAAAATGAATCGTTAATTAACATAATGATGTAACAATCATTAATCATGATTAAAAATTAATTAACGGCAATAATACGTATGAAAATATTTTGCATCCAAGATTTCAGGATTTATTTTTTTATCTGTATTTGAAATTCCCATTTTTTCTAACATAGTTCAATATTTGAACAGCCTTTTTACATAAGATTTTTCATCATTTCATGTATTAAAACATTTAAAGAAATTTTCTTAATCTGAAGCTAATAATTTTTTGCAGTTTTCAGGTACGAGTAAGGTGTTCACGTTATTGGAAATGTGTCTTATTGTAAGTAATTTGAAAGTAAGTTTTTACCAAGTGAAAAATTTCTGATCAAATGGAATAATGGTAATTCGCTGTATCCCAAAATAAATTTTTTTAAACATTTAGGATCCGAATTTTTTGCGAAAGAAGCTCGAGGTTTGGACGTTTCTTCTTTCGTTTAATTTCATTAGATGAAATAATGATAAGAATGTAATGAAATAATGATAAGAACTACAAATCTAAAAGATATACATTGGAATAATTAATATAACACAGTTTCAGAGTAAGATTTCAGAACTAAAGCATTGTTCTATAAAGAAATTAATTAAATTAGAAGGACCTTGATGAAACTTAAATATTTGTTCCTTTCGTAAACCACATTAAGGTATCTAAAAATACGAGAGTTGAAACCAAAACTCTCTTGAAATAAGAAATTATGTTAATTGGAAGTGCAATCACACGCATAAGGTCTGCTTATCTTGCTTCCAGAGTAAATGTCAAGGTGTAGGCGTTCTAAAAAATCTGGTTTCTTCTTGCGACAGAATATTTGTAGCACGTATATGAAAGCTGAAATACTTTTTTATTGCACACTCATTATCACAAGTAAAAATAATCTTGAGAGAGTAAAGCTTAATTTGCTTCCTAATTAAATATTTTTAGACTTCTGTTACTCGTGTTACTCAACTCGTGTTTTCCTTTTTCCTGGTGATTTATTTTATCAGAGATTTAAGCTAAAGAAGAACACTGCATTAGATTTGCCTATATTTCTTACGAGATGTGACTAGACAACCTATATAAAAAACCACTAACAGATTATCTTGGTTTCGATTCTCAGTCTCTAAAGGAGCTGGTTGTGTAATGCTTTCTTGTATGTAACTTGAATATGAGCAACTTTTCTTATGTGCCCACCGTAGAAGCATTGCAAGACGGTAAAATGGTTTACTTGGTTGACTGCTGTAATAAAGGGCTCTGGATTCGAACCCCGGAGAAGACATGGCTGTTTGTAAATGTATAGTGTCTGTGCGTCATAGGGACACTCAAAATATACGGCGAGCCGAAAGTTCTCTGGAGTTGTTTGGTGGTATAGGAAGACGAGTGGAAGTCCCCGGGGTTCGGGAGTCTTCCACTTATCCTTTAAAGTTCAGGCACAAAACTAGGCATATTCACATATATCGAGCTCGAGGTTCATGCTAACGACAGATGCAATATCGAGCTCCTTGTCACGAAAAACTTCAAGGGCTTACGCTAGAGATGTAAGATTAGTCACAACAGAGACCTTGCTTTTAAGCAAGGTAGTTCCTTTAGGTAGCTATAGAAGCTCTTTCTTTGTAGATTATTTACACACCTAGGAAATCCCCGAAAAGTTACACTTCATATTGAAACCATGTTGGATTCTTATCAAAATATAAAATAGAAATTTTTAAAAATAACAATTTACTTAAGTAACCTGCGTTGTACGGAAAGTATGGGTAAAAGCTAAGCACCTCAGTAATACTGGAGGTGATTGAGGCATTGTTGAGTGTAGTTAACTGTTAAGCTTCCCCAATTTGTTAAAGCCTAACACCCTAAAATACTCTGGCGTGAGGATCATAAAGTGTTCTTTTGAAACATTTCATAAAACTCACAAGAAGACTTAAAGGTAGTAGCCAGAGACGGCAGGTCTATTGAGGAATTCTGGAAATTTCCGAGGCGCTGGTGACAATAACACCGCGTCCTTGAATATTTCATACTCATAGAGATATAGTTTCATACTCATAAAGATATTTGGGTTCGAAACCTGTAGAACGCACTCATGTTTGTAAGCGTATAGTATGTGTGCGGCAAGGAACGCTCAAAATGCACCTCGAGCCGAAATCCTAGATTTCTTCGCTCGTAATTTCACCTAAGGCAACTGCTTAGATTTAACTTGTGGCAAATAATCCAATAGACGTATAAGCCACTTATCGTTGCTCGGCTGAGCACCTCGTCAGGTGCTGGGCTTGCTCCAACCTGAACCTGTCATAAAAATTTTGGCATCTTTATTGTCATAAAGATGTCGGCATCTTTATGAAAGTTGGCAACTATAAGGAAAGGACTTTCACACGGGCTTCCACTCGTATCTTAATAAAAGTTGCATTCCTCGTAATATAAAGAGAAGTTCGTAAAGGTGCCATGCACCTTCATGTCTTTATATCGGGGCATCTCTGTATCTTGGTGTACAATCGCCAATTTGAAAAAAAAAATGTGCCGGCATCTTTATACAAGTTCGCCACGCCAGTCAGACTACTCCATTCGCCTTTGGGGTAGCAATGACAATGGTGAATTGAATCATCAAAGAATCAGAGATGTGAGTACTACAGTATAAGAAAGAATATATCAGCTATTAATAGTGCTACGGATTTAATATTTATTTGTCTATTTATTTATAATTTAATTAAAATTGTTTTATTTTCCCGTGCAATGCAGCGCGTGATGAATTGTAAGAGAAAGCTCAGCCGGAAAAGTAAAAATACTAGAGCGCGTGCATTTAATATTTAATAAATAAATATCTCGTAATTGCTTTTGTAATCCAGAAAAAATCGAGAAAATAAAAAACTGATCTCGTACTAAATCAAAAGCTTATAAAAGCGGAATTTAAACACCTCATCTCAGTTACCTTCTTAATAACCAGCGATAAAAATTTAAAGACAGTTATTAAAGGACTCACAGTTCATACGCCAGTCGAAGAAATTAAAGAAGAGTTAGAAAGATAAAATATTACAGTCTTAAAACTTCATCAAATGCAACGCATGAGAAACGGAGTGCCAACTATGCTTCCAGTTTTTTACCTGGAAACGCCTAGAACAGCTAAAGAGAAAGAAGTTTTTCACATTGTAGAGACATTAGGTTATTTAGTAGCAGGAGACATGAAAAATACGCAATTCCTTCGCCGGGAATCGAACCACGGACCTCTGAAATACCGGCTCAGTGTACTGACCATTACACCACGAAGGCATGCTAAGGATGTGGGAGATATACCTTATATACTCCCCTTTTTAAAGGGCGACTAGGGTTTTTAGGGGACCTAGTCGCCAAATGCTGGGTGTGGAGAGTCATCATCCACAACCCTTTTAGTTCGGGCGCCAGTGTAGAGACATTAGGTTATTTAGTAACAGGAGACATGAAAAATATGCAATTCCTTCGCCGGGAATCGAACCACGGACCTCTGAAATACCGGCTCAGTCTGTGCTGACCATTACACCACGAAGGCATGCTAAGGATGTGGGAGATATACCTTATAACATTTCTCACATCGCTGACATAAAAGTTCAGATCGTGGGGTACAAGAGCAGACCGGTGCCAGTACAATGCTTCCGATTCCAACGTTATGGCCATACACAAAGAGCATGCTACAACATTCCTAGGTATGTAAAATGCCTCGATTCTCATCACTCATACCAATGTCCTATTAAAGTGAAAACTGAAATTCCAGCACGTTGCGGTTTATGTAATGGAAATCATGCAGCTACAAATCCAGAATGTCCAGAACACCCAAGCAAAACGTTCAAAAATAAGCAAAGAATCCCGACTAAAGATGACTTCCCTCAATTCACTAAAAACGCGCCAGAAGCTCCCAAAAATATTTAAACTTCATATGCAAAAGCCGCAGCCTCAAATAACAAATCTGAAGAAAAAGCCAAAATCTCTAACGTGCGGTTAAGATGATCGCTCTTTTGGAAGCCGAGATTGAGATTTCCGGCCCAGCAGAACGAAAAAATTAAATTTTGGGACTTGTACATACTTATTATTTTTACCTTATTTATCGGATTTTTCTTTTATTTTTGCAGTTTACTATATATTTTTTATCTCTTATTGTATTTACTCTAGACATTTTTGAACTTTAAGAACTTTGTGCTACTGTTTCCGATTGGCTACCTCATGATCCGATGACTCAGTACGTGATATTGCTTTGCTTATCCAAATTATTGCCATGCGTAACTGCCATATGCTATTGAAGTTATTCCACATCATCTGGAATTAATTCTTTACTTATGAAGGCCACGAATGAGAAATATAGTGGCAAAAGTCAACTGACTGTGGACCACTAATCACACGAACGACGATCTACTCATCTCAGCTGTAATTGTAGATGTTTTAAGAGAACTGTTTGTTTACTTAATGCTGTTACTGATTGTAGCGAATTCGCTATGAGATGGAATTGCTTTCTCTGTTTTTTAATTGAGTTTTGGGAAACGTTTGAGAAATTGTGATAATGTACGAATATCTCTGAAGAAATATTTTAGTAATTTGATTTATTTCTTGTAGAAAGAATAAATTTTATTTGTCTTTTTAACGACTTGTGCATTCAATTCATAACGGACTCCTACGCACGCAACAGTTTTTGGTGTCAGGAATTGGGATTTTGAATGCCAATTACACGAGCAATGGAAGAACAATTAAGGCAATTTATGGCAGCGTTTGCTGTATTTAAAGAAGATATTAAAGCTGGTCAAGATTCCGTTAAAGATGAAATAAAGGCTGTTCAGGAATCTGTTAAAGATGAGATGAAAGCGGTTCAAGAAAAGATGGAAGCTGGTCAAGAAAAGATTGAAGTAGGTCAAGAGGAAATGAAAAGAGAAATTCCCTGTATAATAGAAAACAAATTTGAGTCTATGGAAGGCAGAATAGATGCGCTTGAAAATAAAGTTGTACAAATTGAAGAAAAAGTTTCTTCAGTGAAAGAGCAAATAGAAGAGAGAGTTTAAGCTGTGGAACAACAAATAAGTTACAGAGCTTCTTCTGTGAAAAAGCAAATAAAAGAGAGAGTTTCGGCCGTGGAACAGCAAATAGCTTACAGAGTTTCTTCTGTCAAAGAAGAAATCGAAGGAAGAGTTTGTGCCGTTCAACAACAAATTGATGACAGGGTTTCTTCGGTCGTCAAGGAAGTTGATGCCTTAAAGAAACTCGTTGCGACAGCAGGAAGCAGTGCTGGTGGATTTAAATTTTTATCGATGCCTTCTCGTCCGTCCTTGAAGTTATCGACGTATGATGGGAAGACCTCCTGGCAGGTGTATAAGACACAATTTTCTATAGTTGCAGATGCGAATGGATGGGATTTCCAAGCTAAGGACTGTCGTCTTGTCGCTTCTCTGAGAGCAGACGCAGCGGATATCCTTCAGACTCTTCCCGAAAACAAAAGGTTAGATTTCGAAGCTCTGTCCGGCGCACTGGAGCTGCGTTTTGGAGAGAAGTGTTTAAAAGATTATAGCAGGCTTCAGTTAAAATCCCGTCAACAGAAGCCTACGGAAACACTCCAGGAGCTCGCCACGGATGTTGAAAGGCTGTCCGCCTCGCCTTTCGGGAATGCCCGACAGAAACAACAGAAATCCTGTCCCTGCAATACTTCATCGACGGCATCCGGGATCCTGAAATACAGAAAGCACTGCGAATGGCTGATATGAAGGACTCAAAAAGTGCTCTGGTGTACGCCATGAAATTCGAGGCAGCACAGCAAGCCACTCGTAGAGACCACCACCCACTCAGAGCTGTGCGAGTCCACGAGCCAGTGGGTCAGTTAATGGCTCGTTTAGATGATTTAACAAGACAAGTGATACCTTGCAGCGTAATATTGGTGATAAGAAACCAACAGTAAACAGCTGGAACTGCGGTACTTTAGGGCACATGCGAAGGAACTGCCGAATATTCAAGAGCTCGGAAAATAAGACGGACGATATAAACAGAAAATTAAATGCCATGAGATGGAAAAGTAATGACAAAGAACCAAAATGCTGGAACTGCGGAGCTGAAGGCCACCTACGAAGGAACTGCAGAACACCCCAGAGCACGAAAAGTAAGATCAATTCCCAGCAACGACGCAAGAAGCAAATTAATGATCATATCGCGGAGCAGAGTTTGAGCGATAGTGAACAACCCCGTTTTAAAGCGCTCAAGATTTCTGCAGTGTGTGGCAAGAGTAATGGACTATCCATTAAGGGGCATATCGACGGAGTTTCTTGCAGTATGATCATTGATACAGGAGCTAATGTTACCATAATTCGGAAGCATTTAGCTCAAACATTTAAGGAAAAACTGATTTGGACGCCATCCTGTGTTACTCTCCAGACTGTGTCCGGCGAGAAAATTGATGTAGAAGGAAAGTTAAATGTGAACATCACCTTTGGAAGTGCCACCTAGCATCACACAGCATATGTGGCGGATACTACGGACCCCTGCATACTAGGATTGGACTTTTTAAGGATATATAATTTTTCCTTAGACTTCAAAAACAGCAAACTGTTTTCAGCATTTGAGGCCATGACTATCGATCCTCAGAAAGGATCCTCACCACGAAACGCCGACGTGTCGTCTGAAATACCCTGCTCAGAAAGGTGCCGAAATCATACTGAGATAAAAGAGAAACCTGAGACTACCAGCAATTCTCCAGTCCAGATGCTCATCGGTCGTGATCTTCGTCTGCCTTGCGATTTCTTATCTTACCGCCCTGCAGATGCGCCTTCATCGCCTGAGGAATACATCCAAGATATCCAGGCCCGGTTTGAAGTGAAGCACTGTTCTGCACGAAAGCGAGTCAGCTTGGCGACGAAAAAAGATGAAGACCCGCTACGACACGAGAGCTACTGGCCATCGTTTCAATGAAGGAGACAATGTGTGGTTATGGAGTCCGACACGACGGAATAGACTTTCTCCAAAACCACAATCACCTTGGGATGGTCCTTACACAGTCCTAAACAGGCTGAACGACGTCGTGGTTCGGATCCGTAAGTCATCGAACTCTAAACCTAAAGTCGTTCATTACGACAGGTTAATTCATTACTATGGCCATAGTACGTAGTGTATATAATTGTAAATAATAATGTAAATAGTATAAGACCACGGTCCTATTTGTATTTAGTATTTGATTTGTATTTGTTTAGCATTTGATAAGTAATTGTATTTGATAGCATTTGTATTTGATAGTATTTGTACTTAGTATTTGATAGTATTTGTACTTAGTATTTGATAGTATTTGTACTTAGTATTTGATAGTATTTGAATTGTATTCAGCGTTGGATAGAATTTAATTTGCTGAAAGTCACTTATTTTAATTATTGTTTATTTTGTTATTATAAAGTAATGTTTATTATAGCACTGATGCTTTAGTTGTAAGTTTGGCTTCCTGTCCAGGGATTGTACTGCCCGGGACGTGCAGTCCTTGGGAAGGGGGCAATGTTACGAATTTCACATTTATTTGGCTATTTATTTAGAATTGTAATTAGATTTGCTTCATGTTGCCTTAGCAACGCAGACGATTTTTGAAGAGAAAGCTACGTCAAAAAAAATAGCAATAAAAATAAAAGAGCGCGTGCATTTAATGCTTAATAAATAAATATCTCGTAATTACTGTTGCCACCCAGAAAAATCTAGAAAAATCGTGATTGTTCTACTGATAATTAAAAAGCTTATAAAAGCCGAGCTGAAATACCTCATCTGAGTTGTAGTTGTTGTTGCTGTTATACCTGTAGCTGTAAAAAGCGAACTGCTGTTTGTTTACTTAATGCTGTATTGATTGTAGCGATTTCGCTGTGAGATAGAATTATTTTATCTGCTTTGAACTGAGTTTTTGCTAAACGTTTGAGATATTGTGATACTGTGCGAAGATCTGTGAAGAAATATTTCAGCATTTAAATTTATTTCTTGTGAAAAGAATAAATTTTTGTCAACTTTTTAACGACTTGCGCATTCAATATATAACGAACACGTACGCACGCAACAATATCAAGTTATCGTTTGGTTACGTTTTTGTTTTTCTTCTGATTTTTATAACATTTTCATGTTTGTCGCAATCGTTAAAATAAGACCAGAACATCCAAATTAATTTCTGCCTTGTTTGCATCCCTTCCATTTCTCATTTGATTAACGCGTTCATTGTTAGATCAATTTTCCCGTAATTTCTTGGAAATCGAAAATAACATCTGATTATACAATTTTCTATGCAGAATGTCAGTATTCAATAAGATTTAGTTGCAAATTTTTGTATTTGTAATTATAATGTGCAATTGCAAACTTTGTAAGCATTTTCTACCTCCTTAACCTTGTGCCATCGTCGCGTAAGTGGAAAACACGTCCGGCTAGCATCGGAATATCTGGAGCTGGAAATACGGATGATGGCACTGCTCAATTTCTCCTGCTTCCTGATTCCAAAAATTCTAGGCTCTTCAACCTTTCGTACAGACTTACATCTATTAAGATCATAATAAATATAAGTTTTGTGTAATTTAAATTAGTGCATAAATGTCTAAAAATTGCAGTTTTGCAATTTGAAACATTATAGGTAGCAATTATTTTCACTTTCCTATAAGTATATATAATTTCATCTTATTTACTTAAAAACTGGGACAATAAAAATTCTGCCATTTACGGTGTTTTCGTTTGATAAGACAAAAGCACTGATAAAAATAACTGACTGCTTTAAAATCGGTTTAAGAGTTTTGTGACTTCCGATACAAACTGTTATTTTAACTGCCTTTGATTAGTTAAATTTGCACCATTTAAGTACCAACATCTCGAATAATGCCTGCTCTATAAAAAATATTTTAACTTTAGAAGATTTCTTTTGTCACCTACTTCACAATGCTCTTGAGAACTATTGTCGTTAACTTAATTCTTCCCTTTAAAAGTGTTTAATTGAATTGTTGTCTTCTGTCCCCATACACAATGAAGTTAATAAAAATTTGTAAATTTTTATTTTGTTACTCATTTAAATCTATTTAGTTTTGTTTCGTTTTGTGAGTCTACTGGTTTTGGAAGTCTCAAGAGTCTAACAAGAAACAAATGGGCTGATTATAGATTGCAATGATTAAGAAAATCTTCATAGGAAGAAACATACAATTAAACCAGCTTAAAATGCCAGATTATAATTTTAATATAGTTAAAAATGTAATTAACATAGGTTCTACATATTATTGCTATATATAAGACTTCGCATGAATTCCTTCTTACAATTAGAGAATAGTTGAGTAAGTTTAGAAATGGGAGACAAAACGTCTCTGTTCTTTTATTAAGTAAGGATAGATGCAATAACTTTTCTTTCTGGATGTTTTAAGAAACTGACATCAAAACTTACTACGATTCACATCATGCATATTAATATATTAATTTACGCACAATATTTAGCATGGAAGATAAGACACACGGTAGACTATTGCCTTTTGTAATATATCTGTTCTTTGGGCATATAAGCATATAATAATAATATGAATAATCTTGATTTGAACCTAACGGGCACTGATACGTGAAAAATCAAAGTTCTGAAAACCGGCCAATGAAACACGATCTGGGTACAGGCAGGAAATTTGCATATGCCGGAGACAAGACACCGATCACTGATGACAACACATATCGGACAAAAGAATATCTTTATTTATATCAAACATGTTATGTTCCACATGGATGCTAGCACAGGCAAGTATGCATTGCATCCGGAGACAGTGGACAATACCGCTGAAAGCAACATGGCATGAGGGATGTCTGCAATCTCACGCGGTATAGAATCCTTTAAATCCGACAAAGGTTGCGGATTGCACAGGTAAACTCTGGATTTGAGATATACCCAGAACCAGAAATCCATAGGAGTCAGATCGGGGGATCGCGGAGGCCCTGGAAAAAGATAATGGTGTAAGATGATGTGATCACCAAAATGTTGTTCTATGACCCTTTAACAAACCTTGCTGTATGTGGAGGTGTACCATCTTGCATTCAAACGACGTCATTGAGTGCATTCCGCCTGCGCTATTCTGGCAGTAGCGTTCATCCCATTTTGATAATACAGTTTTATCAATTCACCACAAACTTTCCCAGGAAGAGTAATTTCATCGCCATGTGCGAGTTTCCGAATGACGACTTCGCGTACCCGCCTGGCATTTTATCGGTTTCTTAAGCTGAATATCTGGCGATCGGCGTTCTGTGATTGGTAGCTTGCCTCTGTTATATGCAAATTTTCCGCGTGCTCCCAAATCGTGTTTCGTTGGCCGGTTTTCAGAACTCTTCTTTGTGTATGCATAACACGTCCGTTTTTGGACATATCGGTATCGTTTCAACGTTATTTAGGGTTTTCGCATGCGCTGAACATTTTGCGACTGGAAAAAGTTGACGTTGTAACCATAACCGTGAGCGCCCCTGTATTGCCATTCACAGACTCTCGCGAACATACCTTCGAATAACTATATTTGGAATCTCACCTCTATCGGTTAACCGGAACGGACGCGAGAAGTGCAAATGTTGGCAAATTTTCTTTATGACCACCCTGTATATATATATTCATAGATATGCTACAAATATACTATATATATATATATATATATATATCATTTTTTCCAAAAAGGTGAATGTTAATATTTTCACATAGTTTAATTTTTAAATAAAGTCAGACATCTTACCATCTTACGTTTACTTCTTTGCTGTGTTCCTACTACCAGTTTTCACAAAAACCGTTAGATGGCGCCATATGAATTTATTCTTTAAAACAATGTAGAATCTTTAAAGCAGAATTTAAGTACTTCTTTATGGTCTAAGGTTTTTCTTGAATATTTTGAAACGGTGAAGAAATAGGATTGGCCAATAGGATAGTGATTTTCCGAAATCTCATTTCTGACAAACGACATAACCGATAACAAAGCAAGTACCAGTTACAACTAAAAAACGGAAGAAATTCTACACTGTTCTGCACCTTTATTGAGCTCGGTAAAATGTAGCGCAATTCAATTTTGAATTAAAATAAAGAGTGTCATCTGGGATATCGGAAAAGTACTTCCAACTTCCTAAATTTAGCCTTTGCATTCTACTTAAAAACCGAGCAATACTGGGTTGTCAGTTGTTAGAATATATCGGAAATGTTTTAAGTTTTTAACTTGATTTTCTAAAACTGCTGAAAGATTTTATTCAAATAGCTTTTAAATAATGAAAGTTTATGTTGCAAAGAGATTTATCTGTTTCTGAACTGTATTGGATTATGCTGTGTTTTTATTTGGACATCAAGATTCTAGATACTTTCCGCTTTGTGTAGGTGTTAAATTTTATGCAAAATAATGTATTTGTTTTAGCATTTTAAACGCTTTAACAATACCTAATTACTTCCGTAACATAAATTTCCTTCTAATTCTTTTACCAATCTCCCACTTCGAAACGGAAATCTTATGATCACGATAAAACCTTATAAATGCGTAAGAATGAGCATCGTAATAACGATTTTATACTTTAGAAAGCATATGATTATAAAATTTCATTTCACCGTTTAATAGTATATTTTTCAGAGTTATCTGTGACACAAAATGCGTCAAATCGAACTCTACTGCGCATTGTAACAAAATTCTGGCTATGTTTAAGTAATTACTGGTTTCATTGCACGTCATTCTATGAATTTCATTTGAAACGGAAGACTCTCTAAAGACTATGGACAAAACTATAATTGAGGATTTTACTTCCAAATCCTCGATATTCCCATATTTAATTTTAAATAACAGAATTATTCTGAAATCAAGAGGCTACAGTTCATTTGCATAGTTTAGTGAAAAGAAACAACTTTCAGACTGGAGAAATAATAATTTATCAAAAGAATGAAAATAATGTATCTCTGAGTTACAATGTTGTTCCATAATAAGGTGCATTATTTGCAAATGCTAAGGCAGTGACGTTTACTTGAGTATTATGATACAGAACACGGGATTGTTCGACCGTTAAGAAGTAGTATTTCAAAGTATTTTGTACGGTTACTCAAATAGTTTTTAATATTAACTTTTTGGCATAAATTCTGGTAACTGAGGTGACATAGAAGCATTCAATAGATGGCATGGTTCCATCATAATTTGACCAGCGATTTGTACAGAAATTGTTTGACCTGTCATCAGAATTCTTAGCATCAGTTGTCTGAAAGTACAAGATAACACTGGATAAAATGCGACAAAATTTTACGACTTGCTGATGCAACGAAAGCGGCACAATGGAACCGAAAGTGGCCGGAATTCATCATCATATGTAGATCAATTCCAGATATGGAAATAGCTGAAGGCAGAATGCTACTACCAAGCTATCCTGCAAATGTTGCAGGAGCGTGCACGGCATTCACGTTGTGTTCCGGAGACTGCATGTGATTGCGAAATTCCACTTTTCATTTCTTATTTGATGCACATGCCTGACCACCCCTAAAAAGGTCTTTAATATTTTCGAGAAGTCTGAAAACATTCCTGGTATGATCATATGTTTTCGTTGTAAATTATGTAATTGTTCATAACGAACGAAACGGGGAAAATAAATTTTATTAAAAAGGTGGAGGTGGCTTTTTCGAAGTTATTTTTGATCAATTATTTAAGTTCAGATTGTTTAACGATTTTTTGTTTTTTATATCCAAGATTCTATCAAGGCAGCAAAAGTAAAGGAGTTCAGTTTCTAGATAACATAAATCAACTATAGATCCTTCATAGAATATCCCTACAAAATTTACACTTTCGCTGAATTTGGAAGAATCAACATTTAAACAGGTAACTGAAGGATTAAAATGCAGTGTTGAGAAAATATTAAACATGTACTATGATTTTATACTTTAGAATGAAATCTTCCTGTAGAGGCTTGACATGCGCAGAGATAGTAGCGATAACTCTAAATGTATGAAATTAGAAGTAGAAAAGATGCAGTTCTTTCGCCTGCTATTACAACTAACACACGAGTAATACTTAAATGTCGTTTGAAGTTTTCGCTCGGATATTAAAGTCACGCGTCAGATTCGAAAAGTTCCCATTCCTCCCCTCTTAAAATCAAATATTTGGGGAAGAGCTTGTTTTCATTCTTATGGATTTTCGAACAAATATTGAATTCCCTCCTTTCCATCTTCCGCTCTCTGATAGACAGAAAAGCTTCGGAAGATAGGGGTGAGCTTGTCTTTCCCTCTTTGCTTTAATATTCTGGGTTCTCCCTACGTCAGTTTTACTTTGCAATATTAGCTGATGGGGAAGCTCCTCGATATGAAGAGCTATTGCTGAAGCGAAGTATGGATTATGCGCTGCTGGAAATTGAGAATTCTGCCTTTATTTTCTTAGTTTCTCTCTTACCCATTTTTTTATGTGAGTATTGACTTTGTATTGAATTTATGAAGATTGCGTGTTTGCTGATCGTGTGTAAGCTGAAAAATATTTCTCATAAAATGTATTGATACATTAATAATTGATAAGATGAAAGGTTTCCTCTAGAGAACCGAAGATAATGATATCAAGAAAGCAACTAAGTAGAATGTCTTATGCAGACAAATAAATATGCAAAAGCAAAGACTAGATGCATTGCGTTTATTATTAAAATTCCTAACGTCTTCCTCTTTTTATATTTTATAATTGGAATGCATCTTTAATTCCAGGCAATTTGACTGAAGGTAAACTCTTTCTCATTATTCATTCAGTCTGAGTGAACGCAGTCTATAAATAGCTATACTGCTTATAGGTGTGTTGAGTTTACCATAGAACACGCCTATCATTTCATACGTCTTCCCACCCTCTTCGCATGCTTTCGCGGTGTAGTGGTGAACACGCTCGATTATTTAGAAGCAGAAGATGTGGAAAATCAACAACGCCTTCACCGGGACTCGAACCACGGACTTCTGGAATATGCGCCCAGCGTGCTGACCATTACACCACGAAGGCATGCAAGGAAGTGTGAGAAACACCTTATATACTCCCCCTTTTAAAGGGCGACTGCGGATTAGCGGACCCAATCGCCAAATCCTGGTGGTGAAGAATCATCATCTATCACCTTTTATATCGGACACCACTGTAGAGACATTATGTATTTTTTGAAAGCAGGAAACATGAAAAAAGAGCAACGCCTTCGCCGGGACTCGAACCACGGCCCTCCGGAATATGCGCCCAGCGTGCTGACTACTACTCCACGAAGGCATGCGAAGAAAGTGGAAGAAATATTTTATAAGGTATAAACTCGCGAAAGGGGACTGTTAAATGTTTTATGCCTGATTATTTTACTTTGAAGTTCTACAGTTGAAGATATAAAATTGTAGTAAGAGAAGTTTTCAGAAGATGAAGTTTTATCAATTTCCTAAATGCCATTATAAAAATATTATAAAAATAAAATAAATTTGTGAAACTTTTTAAGGTGCAAATATGCAAACATATACCAAAATAAAATGAGCTGCGTCCTAGCTAATACGAGTACAACTCACGCGCTGCCTGTTCCTCTAGGCTGCTGTTTGAAGCTTGAGGCTCCTTGATACTTTTATTTTGCAGCTTTGGGAAAAATTATTGCATCCGAAATATTTATTTTGAGTTAAACCTGTAAAATAATTAGCGCTATACAAACTCGGAAAGTTAACTATAATTATTTCTTAATTATAGTAATTTTTCTTAATTATGGGGAAATATAACTATTTCATATTTAATATTTACCTGAAAATTGGAGCAGAAATATATCGATGATTTAACAAGATTAAATATTTAATTAAAAATTAGTTAAAAGATGTAAGGGAATTTTTATAACTTATATACAAACTAGACGATACTAATATGTGCGTTAATAAAAAAGTGATAAAAATTATCATTTCACAATAAAAAAATATAATTTTGGTCATACACTTCTTATCAAGAATTTTTTTTTTAATTGTTGGCATTTTCACTGAAGTCGTTTTTTTTCGCAGTGTTGTCTGAGTAACTGGATGACTTTTAATTCCCTTTGAAACCGAAAGACTGAGAAGAAAATTTCAACTAAGTTAAAAACACACGAAAATTCTACGGGAGTTAACATTAAACGAAAAAGAGAAGAAAATTAATATTACGGACGAGAAAATTGTTACGCATGAAGTGTTTTGAAAGTCAGAAATTGTTTTTCTCGCCTGGATTCATCTTTCCTGCTAATGAATCAAAACTTGCTTCGTAAAACAAAAATAGCACACACATTTTAATAGTTAAAATAAGTTAGTATTTATTTTATAGTAAATATGTACTTCGAATTTATTTTATTGTAGACAAAAGACAAAACATATCATTAATTTATTCAAGCAAAATAAAACATTGCATATAATTTAAATACAGAATGCTCAAAATGTAATCATAAGAAAAATAAAATAATTTTAAAATCTGTAATTTTATTAACGAGTTAGGTTTAAGTTTTTTTAGCTCCTTTTTTTTTCTTCTTGATAAATTTGTACCTTTTACAGGTGATGTAAATTAATAATGTATTTAAGTAAAAATTACCTAAGATTTAAATAGGTTGGTTAAATGGTTGACTTTATTTAAAACATGCAACATAAGGGATATTTGCAAAGGGAGGAATGTCTTCATAGAGCAGCTTTCTGGAAAATACTTGGTCATATTACGTTATATATGAGGAAAATCACAAAACTTCTATCCATCAGGAATCCCTCGCCTTAGGCAGATAGACTTTGAGTGCTTGTGTTAAGTAAACGAACCAATCAGTGCTCTATATATCGACCATTGGTGGGACAAGATTTAAGTGAGAGATTAACGACTAGGTGATAATTCTGTCATAATACTGCTTGTGGGTAGCAAAATGAAAAGGCATTATGTTGCTTTCAGACTGTTTGGAGCGACATTTAAATTCTGATAGTGAGTTTATTGTTTAAGCCTACGAAAATCCTCAGACTTTCGTAGACTGTTGTTATCTTTTGTTAGATTAGAAGATTCAAAAGATTTGTCTTAACACTTTAAAGTAATTCTGTGGTCTTGTAGGCCTCAGATGGGTCTCTCAGTTATAGATATCTACCATTTAAATTTTATTTTTTTAAACTGCAGGTAAACATATGTTGCATTGATTTTTTAATTTGAAATTTGAGTCCAACAGTAATAATTTATGAGCGTGAGCAAAATTTCGTTGGTAATCCATAGTTTCCAATTCATAGTAAAATTTGAAGATTTAAATTTCTATTACTTTTAGCTATAACTCTATAATTTTATAAGAAAATTTAATAAAATGTTTAAAATTTGAATAAACTTCAAGAACATAA
>KK112069.1:0-16284 GCA_000611955.2 Stegodyphus mimosarum | reverse complement strand
TCAGCTAACTTCGAAAACTGGGTAGATTAACCTAATTTTTTAAAGAACGTTATGTATTCTTAATCTGCGGTTCTATTAAATTCAGTTTGCCATAGTAAATATTTTTTTTGTTATACCGCTATTCTTTTATTATAGTTTTAGAAAATTTCCTGGTACATTCAAAATCTCTTACCACAAGAGGAACTGAACCTCTTTTCTATTTCCATTAGTATATTCCATATTTCTGAAATTCATGTAAATTTCCTGTTGCAAATCCAGATTATGATCTAAAACCTTTTAATTTATTGTTGATGCAAAAAACTGGATATATTAATATTTCCAAGAAAACCGTAGTGTCAAGTGCCGATGAATAAACAGTCGGAATGATCTCAAAAAATTTCTGTCTAAACATGTACACTATGAAACTCGGTTCATTGCAATTACATGAAAAGCACTGGAAACGTTTTATATTTTCATTTATATATAAGATAATTATCATAAGTTTTCATTATCATAATTAGCCTTATAAATGTAATCAGCTACGAATTTTCTGTGTTTTAAAATTGGTATGGAGATGCCAAATGACTTTAGAAGTCTCAAATTTTTAAATTTCGTATGGAATTTAAAGTACGTCTTAGCTTTGTTCCTAATTTTCACCAGTAAATAGACAAAAATGCCGAGAACATATCCAAGGCTCGTTTTTCAGAAGACGATTTGGCTGCATGGGAATTTTAAAAACTCCTAAGAAAGCGCTGTACGAAGACATCCTCAGACAGATATCTTTCACGGTATCCACTTAGACGGTCGATGATAAACAGACTACAATAAAATGTTGTTTATACAAACGACATACTAGATTACAATAAAATGTTGTTTATTCGTATAGTGATAAATGTTATGTGGTTAAATGTTGTTTATATTGATAATGCTATTTATACAATTACATATTATATTACGTTAAATTGTTTATATTTATAATATCTTGCTGAAATTCTTAATGTTCCGTTAGTTTTTCTGAAACAAGATATTACAAAGTCTGTTGTTATGCTAATCTCATTTGTCTGATCTAATCAGAACAAGCCCACGAGTTTTATAGTGGTCTGGACTGCAAGCCTGTGTCTGTCACCTTGAGCATATAGGTGACAAAACGACTTTGCTCATATCCATCCCAATTTTAAAGAAAAGCACAGAGGAGGAAGAAAGGATCCTAGATTTCGTCCGCTACCACCAAACCATTCGAAAGGATTTTCGTTTGGTGACAGACGCTGTACATTTACAAACATGGAAGGTTCTTCCGGGATTTGAGCCCGGGCTCTTTGATACAATGGTAGGTATTCGTTTTGTACAAAAATAATCACGTGATACAGGACTACCTTTCCTAAGTGTTTCCACCCAGACCAGAATTTCTTGACTGTCACCTGAGTGACAGTCAAGAAATTCTGATGACTTTTTTTCGCAAAATTATCTCATTACCTGTGTTTTTTCTGTAATTTTTAATATTAAATAAAAAATATTTTTATTGCTTATAGATACATTAGAATTTAATGCATTTAACAACAATTAGAATTTCCTTAATTGCCTGTTCTATTTATGCTAATCTTAATTTGTAATATTTCAAGCGCTTGTACAAAATACAACAAACGTAAAGGTATTTCAAAGTTTTTGTGAACGGTTCTGCACTATAATTGTCAATTGTCGCTCCTGTGATTAACACTTTATGTGCTCAGCTTATTGTGCAGGAAATCTTTACTATACAGTCTTCGTAATCATTCCTGGAATTATTGCATTAGTTGTTGTGTTTTTAATATTTATGTGTGTGCTACAAAAATTGGTACAAAATTTTAAATTGCAGTGACTGCTCTTATTTTATGTGAATAACTGATTGCTTAATTTTTTTACAGAACATTTTTAAACAAGCTGGCTACTAAGTAGCCACACCCGTACTTTCTGAAGCTTGTTTCAACAGAGAAAGATATGTGGTAAAACGGTGGGATACTCAAAATTTTAGACATGAATTGTTAGAAGATCTGGAATTAAAGAATAGGTTGAAAGAAGTCAGCAATGAAAAAGGTGCTTCTTTCTACATCTGTTCCGTGATGAAATTAAAAAATGACAGTGTTACTAGGTACAACAATACAGTTAAATATTAAAAAAGTGCAAATACTGCTAAGTCAAATTCAAAGTTAGACCCAAAGGGTAAACCTACGGAGAAAAAAGAAATGAGAAAACTCATAGTTAATAGCTGCACTAATTTCTAGCCATAATATTCCATTTATACAATATGATCATTCTATAAAAGATGTAAAAACATTTCATGACAGCAGTATTGAGAAGCAAGTTCAAACACAAGTCTTATCTTTTACAAAATGGCATAGTCTAGCATGGAAAATTTGAATTTCAGACATAAGCAGAAACAACTACTTTCATATAATTTTGATATTCAAAAATCTGATATTGTAGATGTAGAATTTGACACTTTGTGTCAAAAATGGAATAGTTCTTGCCAAAAATGGAATAGGTATGATTTGTCATAAAACGTCCGAGGATAATGATGACGAGATAAAATGGTACTTCATTTTATCAAGCTATAAATATTCTTTTCATTAAGAAAATAGTCCAATAAATAATCTCGTTGGCTTTGAAAGTGATAATTGTGCTACTATGATGGGTATTAAGAGTAGGTTCAGTCAATGTTATGAAAGGAAAGCATTTAACTTGGAATGTGTTTGCCTTCCTTTTGCATTATGCTCTAGTCATTCACTCAAGTGACTATCACCATATCTAGAAATGTTTGTAAAAAATATTTCTCATTACTCTTTCCACAGAAGATCCATGGCATTCCAAAAAAAGAAGCACGTGGGAGAGGATAACTTCATTACATTAACAATTTCCGGTAAGTGGATATCTGTCTAAAATTTGGAGGCTCTATTCATCCGTTCACAATAATTAAATATGACTCCATTAAAGCATGATAAGACAATACCGATGATGGGCTGCTGTCATGGTATGCAGTGCCAGAACGACTGGGGAATAATCCACTTCTAAGAAGTCGTCTAACCACAGTCTACAGGGATACATGTCGTCTGGTTCCTTAGGAGTTGGCTGCTCGCTGTCTGGCTTCAACCTCTCTTTATCTTTAAGGCGATATATCGGTCATCAATCGCCGTTGCTTTCTTTGGTCAGTCACCACGTACCTTTCTTATAGCTGCGCCTGTCGACTGGAATAATTTCCTTACTCGTAAAAGAAAACTTCTATCAGTTCCAAACTCTTGGACAACAGACAACAAACGAAGCCTCTTCTCAAGCTGGGTAATCATTCTACCCCGTATAAAGGTCCTGGTGACTTCTGCAAACTTACTTTTGTTTGCAGAAGAAAGCCTGGAAAAGCATCTGACTTTTTTCTTAATTTATCTTGCACTGCACGCGCTGACTCCTTGCGTTTTGGGTATCCTTTCACATCCTCTGACGTCATAGTGCTGATATTTTCCAATGCATCATCTTTCTGCTGAGTTGGCTTTTCAATGTACTGATCGCGAAAGCCCTTTTCAACAAGTGCATTGTTGTATATTGAAAAATGATATTGTTGCTTACGTTTTGTAGACAATTCTACGTTAAACTTGGAACCTCAAAAACACTCATGCATGCAGCCCATTCATCTAGAATTGAACCCAGGTTGAATTACCAATGTTCAATGACTTTACCGCTACGCCGCTGTTGGGCATCCCATGGTAACGTAACAAAAATTATTATTGAGTAGTGGGATGCATAATTTTCTTTATTTTCAATCTTAATTATACATGAACATATATGGAGAATTGAATATTTGCACTACGATGATATCAAAATAAACTAATTATATGTTTCTCTTTTTAGGATATTTCCTGGAACAAATAAGCTGTATGAATATTGAATTATAAAGATTTCAGATTGCTTATACTTCATTCAATGATTGCAATTTGGAATAAATATATTCTTAATTTTTTTCATAAAGCATGAACTACAAAATAGTTCAAATTGATTCAAACAATGCAATAAATCGTAAACCTATAAAATATATCTCGGAGATCCTTGTTTTGCTTTAATAAAGCAAAACAAGCACTACTTGATGCCAGCGAAAGCAGGTTTAAAAACAGTCTTTTAAAATTTCTTGTTGAACGTAGTACCGAAAAGAGATTTCCTCTAAAGCTAAAATTGTTTCCAGTCTGAGTGATCGAGTAGTAGTACATGATCATGCCAAACCTCCATCTCAAATTTTACATTTAGCAATGCAGCTCCCTCATTTTGTTTCTGAAGACGTATTACATCTTCTATATAAAGAACGGAGATTGGAGATCTTTTCGTTTAAATCAAGATTTAGATCTCTCTTACAAAACTCTCCCCGACGTTATGTAATATAAAAGATGACTTTTAATATTTCTAAATATGAGATTTTAGCTAACTTTAAGAGCAGTATAACTATTTTACCACATTCTTCGGTTAGCGTAAAAGAATTTCATTCCAAGTAAACCATACAAAATCGAAAGCCCCAAATTCACTTAATCTAGGAATTGTGAAAAACCAGCTAATGGCAGAATAGGCAATAAATCGATATGATCATACCTGCTTTGTGTACAGATCTAATTATTATTATTAAATTGTAAAAATAGTTGTAAGATCTCGCTGGCCCAACTTGTCAGAAACTGGGGTAGTGCCTGATACTATGTGTGAATTTACACAGAAACGTAAGAAGGGTTTGAAGCCCTTTTTATTTTATCTTTAAAATGACAAATGCGTCTACTCGACGATCCTGCGGTTTACTGAAACAAAACGTAAAACTGAAAGAAATGAATAGATGAACAAATATCAAAACACTACTGACGAGGCTCTGAGATCCTAAACTAACCGCGTTTTTAATTACCCCTGAGATTCAGCAAGATTACTGATTAAACAGTTGAAAACTAGCACTTCTGCAAAGCTAGGCACACAGGCCGACACGCACCGATTTAAATTCTACCGAGCAACCTCCGTAACGTAACTTTAAAGCAAGACTCTCACAGTCTGGTTTCGTCTACTATTTAATTCAACCAGCTTCCGCTAAATTTGAATAAACTGCGCGTGCTACTGCAATTTACATACTCTGGCACGGGCATTTCTAGGGTAAAATGAAGGCTAAACAGGAAAGATAACTTAAAATAAATGTTAGTAAAAATAAATATAAACCCTACATAGTAATACAAAGAAAGATAAAAAGAACATCTGAAAAAAATGAAAGAATTTAAAAACATATATGTGGAGGGAACTGGATGGAATGAAAATTCTAACTGAAAATAAATAAAAGATATTTGCGTACGTTACGTTTTATTGTACTTGTGGTGCTGCAGTATACGATGAAAACAAGTTTTTTTTCGGCGTTGTTTACGTTAGAAATGCAAATAAGTAAATTGTATGAAGAATATGCAGCAAACAAGATTGGCATTCGAAGCGTAAGTACATAACTATCACGTGCAAACATGCAGCTTTATATGAATGTCATATAACGTACATGTGTTGATGTTTACCTAGCAAAAATTTATCACGTGTGTTTACTTAATAAAAAATTGCACTTTTGTGTTGAATATAATAACATGAACATTTGAGGTAGCATTTCAGAAAATGTATTCGAGTAAAAGTGGCTCTTTTTAGAACTGTTATAACAAAAAAGGAGAAAAAAGAAGAGATCATATTCTTAGTTTTAACATTTTACCCTTTTTCCTAGAACAAGTGGAGGGGTAAGCGAGAAAGAGCCGCCACTTTCCTTGCGAGTTTCCTTCAGTGTCATTTCTCTCTTTTATCCTATACATTCCCATAATCATTGAAAGTAGAAGAGCCACGTGATAAGCAGAAAAGGCAGTTTGTACCTCTTTTCTATCATTCACGAGAATTGGAGAAGGTGTGGGGGAGAGGAGTAGAACACGACTCTGGACACAACCTCTTTTTCCTTAACTACACTTCTAGCCGACGCTATCCATTTCCCAAGTGTAATCTTCACTTTCCAGGAAAACACCAGTAGCTAAAAAAGGAACAGACGCCTTGCATCGGTTATTACGCTCACGCTTGGCTTGACTTGTTCTTCCAGCTCGCCAAGCACTTGTCTCGCATAATCGCCCCTTGGCGTGATATATCCCTGCGTGTCATAAAACTGCGCCATGACATCATATTCCAGGCGAAGTAGCTACGTGCATGATGGATGTGGCTGGAAACGATATTTTTCCGGTACAAAGTATCACCTAGAGAAGTGGACCATAGATGGGATGCTTAAGAAAATCAAACAATAAAAAGGAAAGTGGGCGATGCTTCCTGTGCGGCTCCCAGTTGTTCTATTTGTCAGAATGATTGGTTGAGAAATGTGTAAAGACCAGATTGTTTACTAAATGTGAAACATTGCAGTAGGATATTGTGCTTTGTTATGCGCTATAACATGTCGGATGTTTAAATATAAAATATTTTTATTCAATTCAGTTTAAATATTACTAAAACATTTATACTGATAGTAAGGTCCTCATTCTCTAACGAATCGAGTAATGTTTTAAATTAAAATGACCAGCCAACGTACCAGTGTCCCGTCCAACGTTCAACGCTTGTTTGCAATCCCCAGTGATCTTTCTCTAATATTTGGTCTTGATGTATTAATAACGAGTTAATTTATCCAGCATGCGGAGAGAAGTAAACTCTTGTGACTCCTTAATGCTGATGATAATCTGTCATGCGCACGGAGAGAACTAAAATTTTTTAGACTTCTCAAAGACCTCTATCTTTCTGATTGATTTTTATTATACTCATTTGGGTAACTATTACCTGTAAACATAAACATTGATCTGTTGAGTGCGTCAACGCCTCATGCATTTTTTTTCTTTTCACCCTCCTTTTTTCTTCGCCATTTTTTTCGCTTTTCTGAATCGCTTGAGTAACAAAAAACAATGGCTAGAGCAAACAACAACTACAGAAGGAAGTTCATGCCTTAAAGCTAATTTATCTCATAGTATCTTAAAACTAACATCAAAACATTTTCGCAGAGCGCAAATCTAAAAACGTTACATCATCGTAATAAGGCTTATAACATCCCAGTGACTGTATTATTTTAATGTTAAAATTCACTATTTAAATATATGAAAATAATATCTTACCTGCTTTCCAAAATAAAAGTTTTAAAACTGAGAACTCCATTTTAAATTGCTTTGCAAATCATTGCCATCCTTGGCTTCAAAAAAAGAATAAATTAAACATTTTGACATTTTTCCAGGATTTTGCAATTCTGAATAAACACACAATAAAGTTTTGTGTGTTAACAGTTCATATAATCTTTGTTAATGCAGTAGCAATTTTTATAGGTCAAGATATCCGGACCAAATCTAGATATATTTATCAATTGAATACTTTCATCAATTCACATCCCAAACATAGATATTATAGTAAACATAATAAAAGTAGGGCTACAATTAATATATTTTGGAAACGTGAACCTTAGTCAGCTGACTGCGTCCACGGCACACATATGTTTTCCCTTCGCCTTTTCTGAAATAAGATAAACCATCTCGCCAGTAATGCCTTAGAATTAAAAGAGCTTTTTTTCATTTGAAATGCAGAATTCTCTCCCTCATTGTATATATTTATATACATTTAAGATGCTGTGACCTTTCTTCTAAATCAGGGACTGAGGAAGAAATGAAATCCGTATTTAACTGAAATCGAAACTGAAGAATTCTTCAGCAAAAGAGTGTCTTAGATTATTTGAGTACGACAAAGCCACAGTAAGACATTTGTTTAAGGGAGCTAAAGGCTTTTTGGAGGAATTCCTAGAGAAAACTGGTTCGTATTTACATTAAACTTAAGCAAATGATGAAAATGTTTCTATAGCTATTCCATTCAAAAGAATTTGAACCTGAGTCAAACTACTAGTATTCAGCGATCTTATCCACTCTGCCATTGATTGGCCTGTAGGGATTAAAAGTAGGTATTTATGAAATGTAAGCGTAGAGAAAATGTACCTCGTTTAAATACTTAGCAATGAATTGTACAATTGTTTGTATTTCCATCAACGAAATATATAGACAGCAAAAATAAAATGCAAAGGTATATACATAAATAAGTAAGTATACATGAAAATATGCATCAACCTATATTGCGTCATGTATATCTGCACTTACTTTTATTTAATTAATATACATGTAGTTCAATTAGTGTCAATTTATATGAATGAAAATTTTATCATTTTTACAGGGAATCTGAGCATTAACATACAATGATGCGATATTAAAATGGAATACTAATGATCGACTAATTTCAAATTAAGGTGCTAAATGCTTTTAAATTTGAAATCACTGATTCTAATATACGAGAGGTGCATATAAATCTCATTCTCACAAACTAAAATTTCGTTACATTTACTGATGAGCTGATTAATAACTCTGAGATTTGGCGTACAATAATGAGATTCTAAAATGAAATGCTAAGTATTAATTAAAATGTATGCTAAGACACTAAGAAGTGAATGAAGACTGTTATTACTGATTCTTTTACATGAGACACTTTTGCAGAAAAGCTCAATACTCTTCCACATATTAATTTAAAACTAAACATATCAAATACGGAAGACTCTCTACTTCTGTCTCATAAAACAATTTGCAGAGTTGACTTAAAAGGGTATTGTAAGTGTGCATAATCTCTTTCATTTTTCGCTTTGTAAGTATTCACAGATTATCAAAATTCTCTGAGATGGTATATTTAAATTTTATTATTTAAACGATGCTTTGCATTCAAGGATACCTTAAGTACCTGCAGTCACTGCTTTGATTTTATCACGATTTTCTCATTTAAAGAAGAGTTTTAAAGGACAGGCTGCATTCGTCACCTAGACGCAACTACTTAAGATTAGAAAGCATTTCCATTCTTTAAGCGGTTTGGTGGAGGAAGGCTGCTTCCGTTTCATTAAAGAATCAAGAATTGGGTAGAAGTACCCATAAAAATAATTCACCCAAAAACGTGCTAAGCCTCCTCAATCAAAAACTTCGAGCTTCTACTTAACTCACTTCTATCTTAAGAACTAATGCTTTTCGAGCTTCAAAGTAGTTGGGATGGTTTCAAATGAGTTTTCAGCCGGTACCGCTTTAAATGACCTCATTTGCATGTTAAAGATGTGAGTAGAGAGTCCAATTCCCGAAGGTGTTGGTTGAGCTGCACCCCTTGTAATACGGTGCTAGATGTGAGTAGAGAGTCCAATTCCCGAAGGTGTTGGTTGAGCTGCACCCCTTGTAATACGGTTTAATATTGCTTCAGACTACGAAACTTCTTTCAGTATTCTGTGAGCAAGAACACTGTATACATAAATCAAGCTTAGTATACTTTCATCAAAGCCTACTGTGAATGTATCATCCGCAAACGTTAAGACAGGAACTAATTTTAGGAAAATTAGTAAAAGCGGAGTTATGTAAGACTTAAAATTAATGCTGAATAAAGCGAAAATATTGCTATGTTGCTTTACGAAAGGAAGATTAATACCGTAGCTATTTTGCATTCTTCTGAGGAAGTGATGTTGACCATAACTTTTGAAAAAGTTTTATCAGCATCTAAAAGAAGCATATTTTTGTAAATAAGCAATTCATTTTTGTTGTAATTTCTGTCATCAAATAACACTGCAAAGTCACTCGAAATGATTAACTACTTACGTCATCTAAATGGAGAACTAAACTAATAACATCTACCTAAATCAATGGATGTAAGAATGATTAATTTACTTTGAAAGGCAAACTTAATCTTTATTTCGAAAGTAATCTTAGGATGTGCATATTCATACAATATGTATAAAATAAAAATAAATTCATTTCTGTTGTAGTTTCTAGCATCAAATGTCTTTGCAAAACCACTTGAAATGATCAACTACTTCATCTAAATGGAAAAACTAAACTTAATGATATCTACCTGAATCAATGAGTGTAAATATGATTTATTTACTTTGAAAGACAAACTAAACTTTTATTTCGAATGTATTCTTTGGTTCTGCAGATTAATACTATACACATAAAATAAAAATAAAAATCTAGAAAAAACGAACTCTGCCACTAAAGCTAGCTACAGTTATTGTTTGAATGGCTTAGAAGAGGGGAAAAGAGAAGGTTAAATATGAAATAAACACGGATAACGGTAAGATCATATTTAGAATAAAATATTTAAAGGAATTAATTTAAAAAACATGCTAAATAATACTCCAAAAATGAAAAGAAGGGCTTGCCGATATGGAAAACCTTTTCCAAGACAACATTCTAAATAATTTTCATTGTGTGGCATACAGTAGGTAAAAATTAAAAGTCCTACATTGTATTTTGCTACACCTGACTATTCAGCGCAACCAATATCATCCATTCATTTATGCTTTGTTTAAATAAATTCATTCTGGATTTTATGTAACAATTATTCATATGTTTCAAATATTGTTTATTACATAAGTAGTTAGTATCCCGTGTACAATAAACAATCTCGATGCTAGGTTTATAATTATAAGAGTTAATATAATCATTTAAATTTATACTAAAATGTCTATTTTCGTTGTAACTTTATATAACATTTATGCTTGTTCAAGAAGAGTAAAAGTATAATCATTGAAATGGCAAAACAACGATAATAATAATTATGAGAAAATTCATTCTGAAAATTTCAGACATTAGTCTGACGTCTCAAAGCTGAATTTGAAATTACCAATTTTAAAAAAATTTAAATAATATCTTTAACACTTACATACCAGGTGATACAAAACCAACAGAAATAGTAAAAATAAATAATTCAAAAAGTATAGGCAGTATCATTATGCAGTTGTCTCAGATCTACACGGAAAGGCATTTTGTAACATTAGGAGATTTTATTGCCACAATACTTAAATTTTGCACCTAACCGGTTACGCTTCAGTTGTATCAGAAGTTGGTACAACGAAATGAAAAATGTGTTGCTGTTTCCTTCCTTAAAAAAAAGGGGATTGCAAAGAAACTGCACCACTCTCTTATCTTAATGCAAATGAGTTTCCACAATTGTGTGTAAACTGTCTCTCGACCAGATGCTATAATTTTGAGCATTTTACTTCCTTTAAGCAAAAGGTGCGCCTCTTCAGTCCACAAAATGTTTGAAAGCAAATCCACATTGTTTTTTCTCCATTGAAAATCAATCTATAAATTAATGACAATTCTTTAAATCACCCGGTTTTATTTTTGGTATCTATTAGATTTTATAATGATGCATCTTGAGGATGATCCTGAGGAAATATCACATAGTCCCGGATGAAATCCGGTTTTCCGAGACTGCTCAGTGGTATCTATCGATGAAAATGTAACTGTTCTGGCAATAAATGATTTCATTATTAAAAAAGTCCCATGTCTCTCTGTGCAGTTTTGTGAAAACCACATGGTGTCTATAGTTTTCGGATTCTTGAATTTTACTTTTTCTGTTAATTCTGAATGACGTAGTATATATCGTATTTCCTTGCGTATCTTCCTCCTCTTATGTTACTAATTTTACCGTTCGAAAATCGAGAGTTGAAAATTATGCATTTAATTTAATTTCCGGACACGATTACAGTAAACAAATAGCAAATGTAAAGTTATCATTGATAAGCCATAGGTAACTATTACAATATTATTCCTTTAAAAGAAACACACACTCCAATAAGAACGCATAGTGCATTACAATTACCATTCCTAATACAATACCTGGCTTCATTTCTATTTCCCTGTAACTTGAATTTCTCACATTTTCATTGTTGGTTTTGGTACACCTTAGGCCTCAAATCATCATAAATAATTAAAAAAGGTGAATGCACAGTTGACTCAACAAAATCTTCGTATTCTGTGGTTGTGATGGTCAGTTCTTGAACTAGTTTGACGAAAAGCTGAACAGTAAATAGAACGGAAAGTTTCATCGTTGCCTTCTCAGGGAATTTGCAAGGATTTGTCTTAGAGGGTTAGTAAGGCAAAAATAATCACTATGCATTTTAAAATTTAAAGGAACTAGTTCTCTGAAAGCATTGAGGAAGGGAGAAATTACGCGAATATTTAAAAAATTTTCAGAGCTATGCGCTAAAAAGATAGGGGGGAAAGACTAGGGTAAATACGGTTTATATGAAATAAATTAACTTTAAAACTTACGAAATATAAAACCTTTCTGAAAAAGAGATCAGTGCTAATTACAAGTTACATAATTTATATATTTTAAAATATACTGTTTTATTAATTACAGCAAAACTGAAAATGTTCGTGAAGGTTATTAATTAAATAGGTTATAAATTATATGTATTTTGATTTGTACCAGTTAAATATATTATTAAAAAACATATAATGTTAATTTGCATTAAGAAATACGTTGACTGCTTTTAAATCTCTCACTTTGTTTGTCAATAACAATCTGACTTATTTTAATAAACAAATTAAAAATATTATGCTTTGCCAAATAACCGAGAATCTATTAGTGGTATAGGAGCGTGGAGGATGAATTAAAGACCTTATGTTACACTCAGCTGCAACACATGCCATGTGTTACTTTTACATTCTTTCCAGTTTTCTTACTTGTCAGTTTTTTAGAACAGAATTTTACAAAGGAAATGAAAATCAATCTAAAGGCAAATCTGAAACACTTCACTCTATGACGAAATAGCGTAAAAAAAGAAAAAGGCATAAAAAATCATTCAGATTGTTTATTTCTCTTCTTAAATAATATATCTTGTTGCGCATTTGTAAAACTAAACTTTTGCTGTTAAATAAAATTAAAACTCCAATACAAACGTTCAGTTTTAAAAATTCCAGGGATTACTTCTGCATTTCTTTACCGAACATAAAATGTTATAAGCAGAAATAATTGAAATATTAAAAAATATGTATTAAGGTTTGAAAAAACTAAGGAGAAAATTGGAATACCTCCTCATACGCCATTAATGTAATCCTGATCCTTGGATGTACATCAAACGAACTTCTCCAGTAGGAAATAAAGGAAAAATAATTAAACTACTGTTCTTACAAAAAAACATTGTTATTACTATAATTCTATTTAATACTAAAATACAAATGCAGTGGGTGGAATATATATCGCACATAGATATTTTTCTGCTATCCGGAACTGAAACAATTTTTCAAGTTGCTCTTACGTTTCTGATCTTAGTTTTATTAACAGATTTCCGCCCTCTTAAAACGTTAGCCAATTTAATTTTGCCTTTGTTTTCCATAATTGTAGACACCATCGTACTCAGCATACGGCACACAATAGCCAAGATCCTGTTATGTATGTGAACTTCATACCTTTGAACACTCTTTTTTTTTCACCTCCAAGGTAAGCCTAAGAGCTTTCTTCATTACTAACTCTTCTCATTAAACTATATATACATATATAAAATTTAAGATTTTAATGTTTGCTCAAAAGGGTTTGTTAAGGTTTTTTTTCACTCTCGCCGAGGTCGTAGACTAAGAAGCAGTCTGTTCTTGCACATATGCCTTCTAACATTTATTTTTTTGTGTGTGTTGTTGTATTTAGCTTTATTATTAAGCTTCGTTTACATTGCACTTAGGCCACATACGATTCAATAGCAGAATCGCAAACGTTTAAAAGCAGCAAAATAGCATATGTTTCGAGTTCTCGATATTGTAAGCAAACGTTTTTGTAATTTTTTCAGTATTTTGTCAGTTCATAATATCAATGTTCAGTTTTCTTAGTACGATGGCTTTCAAAACTCCTGTTTTGTCTATTTGTTACTAATGTTTTGAATGTTAACTTATTAAATATACTATTCTTCACACTTATGCCACATGAATTTCAGTTGAACAGCAAAATTACAAAATATTTAAAAACAGCATAGCTTTAAAATTTTCGATAGACAGTCTCGCGCGCTGGAGATAAAATGCTTTATTCCGTACAGTTTTGCCACTGCTCGCTTTCAACTAACTCATTCAATTTGTCAAACAGAAATTCATTAAAGATTTGTAAAATATGAAATAAATAATAAAACAAATTCGAAATTCAAAATTTGGGCTCCCAGTTTCTCATGCTTGTGTGGAGGACTGTGGTATTCAAAATTTGTTGGCTCTAGTTGTTTTTCTTTTTTTTCCACAATGTTACGAACATACATACACAAATGCAGAGTTAGGTAGTCTATTCTCACAAACAAACAAACGTACATTCAGATTCTTTATTATTTCATTTCTTTAAATATAACGCAGGGCGATAATATTTAGTGGCAATAGCTTGAAAAGTGATTCAATGCTTCAAGTGATTCGACGAAAATGCCGTTTCGAGACTAATAGCCGTTCTGTGCTAACGCCCCTATAGGCTAAAAAAAGCTACGAAACACAAAATCGTTGAAAAATCAGACTTACAGGGCAGGTTGCTTGGAAAAACAGTACTAGAGCTCATCATAGGCAGTAGTGCGCTCAGTTAGACTCATTGAACTTGGTACTATTCCAAAAAAGTATCGTATACCAAACAAAAAATTTAATCTCCCGAAGAAACATATACCATGTTGGAAAGAGGATAGATACCACTGTATGAAGGGGTATACAATTTGCACTAAATTCTTTCATGGTTAACAGGTTATAAAGACATGAGGTTTCTCATATCGGAAAACATGTAAAAGCCAACTACACTTTCAACTTGATTCCAGCCACGAACCTTCCATTGCTAGCTGGACATGCTATGCTATCAGTTACATAACGAGAGTAACAAGGGGCAACCAAAAACCTTCAAATACTCTCAAACTGATTTGCATTCCGGTAAGGAAACGGAAAGAAGAAGTGACAGTAAAGTTAAAATATAAATAATTGGTTGCTTAAAGTAAATCATCGTAAAATACCCAAAACGTCTTTGATATAAAACGTTCTGGTGTTATAAAATGATTTTCGATGTTTTTCGATACTATAAAACGATTGATTGGCCACCTAATATTGCTAAGTGAGAGGATTAGAGTAGTGAGCGCAGGAATGAGGGTACCTACTGCTAAAAAAATTAATAACTTTTAATGCTGATTTGTGGTTTTCGTCGATTTCGAGTTCCTGAACATTGTTATATACTATAAAACGATGAAAATTGCGTGAAACCGCTGAAGATGTTGTGAAGTGGGGACGCCATTCCAAGCCAAAACCTAAGAATGTGAAATTTATCCTACGAAAAAATGAACTGAGATCGAAAAATTAGTGCTATAAAAAACTTTTAGGAGAGTTAGAAGAAGTGTTTAAAATGAAAGTTAAAAGAGTTATTGGGGCATATGGATATAATGGGAGATCAGCTAAAAGAAAATATTCGCGAATAAGGGAAATACCCCTAACTTTCGCAAAATAGCTTGTTAGCTAAAATTTATGATACGGAGCAGTGTTACATTTTCAGAAAAGGCGAAGTTTAATATATTTGGATTCGATACGCAGATTGCTGTGTGTCGAACGAAGTCGAGTGAAGAAATTAATCAAAAAAATGCTTTTGCCTGCTGCAAAGAGCAGGGATGAATGCATAAAAAGTTTAGAGTTGTTGCGCTGTTTCTGGGATGGGAAATCTGGTTTTTACGAAATAGAATATGGATCAATATAAGCATATAAATATTTTGAATGAAAACCTGAAAGCATTTGCAAGAAAATTTGGGATGCAAAATAGGTTTAAGTTCTGTCAGAATAGCGATCCTAAACTTACAGCCCTAAATGTTTGCTTGTGGTTATTATACAACTATCCTGAAATTATCAAAGCTACTTCGTATTTTTCGAACTTAAACCCTATCGAACATGTAAAGATTGTGTTAGAAAAAAGAATAAGGAAACATGATATTTCTTCCAATGCTTTACTAAAAGGAATTCTTACGTAATATGAAGCATTATTGCATGAAAAAATTAGTCGTATCCATACCAAAGCGCACGAAAAGCGTCATTTTAGCTAAAGGATATTCAATGAAATAGTGAATGAGCAATTATTTTCATGTTTTTATGGAATAATATAAACTGTTTATTCAAAGTGTCAGAATATTTATCCAGTTCATTTTAAAAAATTTTCTAATAAATTATTTTATTTGCGAAAAACATTTTAATATATTTTTTTAGAAAAAGCAGGTTTTAGAAAAAATGATCGATAGTATACATGGAAAAAATAAAGTCATTTCACTAATATTTAGCAACTGATATTTGAAAATAAATTTGAAAGTTACAAACGTCTAGAACAAATACAAGCCACTATAATAAATTATAAACCCTTCTCTTTGACAGGTCAGCTTTCTACCACGTAAACGAAGGTTGTAGGAAAAAATGTCACCCGGAAAATAAGGAACGGAAAAAATGTCCCCGGAAAATA
>KL811096.1:0-26623 GCA_000611955.2 Stegodyphus mimosarum | reverse complement strand
ATACTCTTTTCTTAAAAATTCTTGATGTGAAAGAAGTAACGAATGTAGTAATCACCTAAAGAAAGAAGTATTTTAGCTGTTTCGAACAAAGTCTTTCATCCTCGCGGCATAACTGTCGCAGTGACACTGCGCTTACAAATCTGGCTTCAAAACTTGTGGAAATTATAAAAATTAGCTGCGATGAAGAAGTTAATATAAACAATCAAGTCAAGATTTTTAAAATAGCTAAATGAGCTTAAAAATTTGCAGCAGAATAAGGTAACAAGTTGGTTCCAGTGTGATGAAGGACTCAAGCACATTTTATTACATTTTTTACGTGATGCGAGAAAATCTGCTTATTCAACTGTAGTCTTTCTGCGAGTTGTTAGGGGAACCATTGCTCATGTAAAATTGGTGCAAAGTAAAATTAGAATCGCTCCTTCTGGTAAAAAAGAAGCAACAACTGCTAGGTTGGAACTTCTTGGTGCTACTATTTCTGCTCGCTTTTCCTCGAAGGTCATGAAAGTGTCCCAAAAAAGATGATGTTTATTTCTTCACTGACTCTACAACAATAATAACTCGGCTAAAAAGAAAAGACTCTTCGAGTGTATCTGTTCAGAAAAGTGTTACAGAAATTAGGAGTCTGACACCTCTTCAAGCATGGAGACACGTTACTGAATTTTAAGACCTTCAAATTTGCCGAATAGCAGTTGTTCAGTGTAGCAGTGATGCAATTCGAAATGGTGCAAAGGTCCGAACTGGTTGTATCTTACCAAAACAGAACTAGATGTCAATCAAAAGAGAAAAGGAGAGAAATAGTGTCTTCTATGGTAAATATTCAAGTAGCAGAAATCTGGAGCGATTACGTTTCCACCTACAGTAGAAATATCAGAGTAGCGGCATGGATTCTACATTTTCTTTACACCATTTCACGTGAAAGCAAGGTAACTTGAGTTTTGAACAATTCAAAAAAGCAGAATTTCTCTTCTTTAAGTTCGTACAGTTAAGCATGTTTCAAGACGAGATATTTTTTGAGAAAAAGAACCAAACTTGTGAACAGTCCTGGAAAAGAGGATGTCAGATTCCCAGTTCTTTTACCTGCCTGTGATGCCGTTCGCAAGTCAGTTCGTGAACAGCATGAAAAAGCAATGCATGTAGGTTCTTCAATCTTACTTGCCAGGCTTAGGAAGAGGTTATGGATTCTTAAAGCTAAAAGAAGTTAGTAAAACAAGTTCTTCCTAAATATGTATCATGCAAGCAATACAGATCTAAACCCTTGAAAGTTTTTTCGCACTTTTACGTAGAGATGAGAATTACTCAGACAGGAGTCTTTGAGGTATCTGGTGTGGATTATGTTTGTCCTCTCTACCTATACTCTGGAGGTAAAGCTTGGATCATATTATTTACTTGTGCTATCAAATTCATACAGTTCAGGACTTTTTCAAAACCAGAAGCCTCTTATTAAAATGCAGGCCTTTAGAGGTAAAGAAGGACTTCTGAGAATAGGGGTGAGACTTGTGAACTTCTGAGAACTTGTGAAGAGTCCTGAAAAAATGAGGATGTCAGTAACCCAGTTCTTTACTGCTTGCGATGTCATCCTCAAGTTAATCTCGCTGCGAACTGTTATTTTTAATTAATGCTCCAACTATACTCAATAGAATATTCTTTGTGTTACTTGCAACAAAGCTAGAGGGTACTTCCATTTGAATCCTTAGGAGGGGAGGGGGGGCAGCATCTTGGCCAATTTGATTTCAGGTCTTGTTTCAAGGACATTTGAAGTCCTGCAATCGGGTTTATTTTCATTTTGTCTTGAAAAATAAATTACTTTATTATGTGGTCTGCCACAAAAACAACCTCTCGCTGTGCAATTTCTTGTGCTACTTTTGGGGGAACAAAGATTTTAAATGTGTCATTTATTTTAACCACCTCTACTGTTTCAGATACTAGAAGTTTCTTAAATTGATGACATGAATTTAAAGCGTGCACTTTATTATTTTTACACAAATTACATTTAAGACTTTTCTACTGATAAAAAGACATTCGAGACTTTTTTGCGGGGGGAGGGGGGCAAGAACGCGAATTATAAAATTTTATTTCTGAAATTTGCATTAGAAAGTTTCGTATATACGTGATATTTACCTTTGAAGTCAAATAATGTGACATTCTCGTCCTAGTTGTTGTAGATTAAGATACGATTATCCTTATTTGACTGCAATATGTGTCACCAATTCACTCTCAAGTAAACAGAATATTTTGCCTGATACAATTAATTCACATAATGACTTAAAATTACTCACTTTACACAACTGACAATAATACTCGAATGTAGCACTTAGTCTTGACGCAAATTGCACACAACTGACATAATTTCTGCTCTTTTTGCAAACTGTTTAAACACTCTTGTGGCATTGGTTGAAATTCTTTCAACGCTATTGTTTTAAGCTTATCATAACTGCGTAAGTCTTCTTGAGTCAAATAAACTATTAAATTATTCACTCTCTCATCCAGAATATTTAAAAGAATTTCCACTTTCACTTTATGGCACGTTTTTGGTTCTAAATGCATTCTCAAGGGACTGCAAAAAAAGGATTAAATGATTCTAATTTAGACGGTACTGCGCTACACAGCGTTTTGATACTTTTAATTAAATTTTCTAAACTGTCCTTTGACGGCTCTGCTATCGAAGACTATGTATTTTGAGACAACTCCTTTCACATATTCACGATTTCAAGTTATTTCTCCAAACGTGCTGGTTTGATTTCCTCCAACTCTAGCTTTGTTTTGTTTTCGAGTTGTAATGCAATTTTTAACTCTGTTTCGGATTTGAGTTTTTTTCGCTTCCTCAAGCACATAATCAACTATGCTTTTTACTAACTAAAACATCGGTTTCGAAAACCTTACTAGTTGCTATAAAATTCTTTAAATCAACAATTTTCCAGTCTTTCACAACGGTTAGATCTGACTTCGCAGTGACAAGTTTTAACTTGTCTTTCCTTAATTTAGCAATCGGACATGCTTTAAACTGTAAGCAAAGCTAAATAAGGAAACTACTGTTACCTCAAATCACTGGGATTCCTGAATCACTTTATGAACTTGATGGAGATCATCGCCCTCACTCTGTCACACTATCCAACAATTTATCACATCATCCACAGGCCTCGACCTCGTCCATGAAGGTCCATGTTACGAAGACACTTTACTCGATAATAATAAATGTTTATTGATCTTAAATATTGAGTTCACATATCCCATACATAGCGGCTCTCGGCCCCCGTTTGATCATCCCAACCCTGCCAATGTCCGCTCAAGGGGGGGCCAGCTGCTTTTTCAGCACACGCAAACTGATAACATTTTTCAAAGATTTCTGAATCAATCTATTCGTTGTCAGGAGAAATTAATTATTTCACAGGGGGAAGGAATGTTTTTAGAAAACGGTTTTTTCACATTCGTATTTCTAGAAAGAATTTGAATTGTGATGCAAATGCATTTATATTACTAACATACTGTAAAATTTGAAAGAAAATAGCTATTTATGTGTTAAAAACACACATCATTATATTGATGCATTTGTCTGACTATTAGATTTTTGTATTTTGAAAGTATTCTTTTAAATAAAAGGCAGCTCATTGCAATGAATTCATAACTGACTCAAGAAATGGAAAAAGTATAACAGGTTTTCATTTTACGTATTTCTTTTTAACTGTTTTAATTAAAAGTTTGCAATATTCAAGCTATTGTAAGATTAATAGACACCCTCAAAAATAACTGAACATCTGAAGAATGAACTAATAAAAGAACCAATAGAGCTAATCTTACTTTGTCATCTAATACTATAATTTTTAGTGTATGTTTAATAATTAATACAAGCTGACAACTGATAACAGAATTAGGCACAATTTATATTATCAGCTCGGCATCTTGCAAAGAATGTATCTGAACTTTCTAATAATTACACTTAAAGATGTTGAAATCGTGCTTGCCATGCAGTCAAATTTTTATATATAAATATTACTCTTACTGATAAAGTTAAATAAGTGAACCAAGCAGAATGGAAAATTCACTGAAAAGCATTAGCCATAAAAATTACTATTTTGACAACATGTGGAAGGTAAAGAAGTGGTCACTTGACAAAGCTTTCTCACATCTATAAAAACTAATCAAAGAGGAGAGAACAAACTTTTAACTATTAGTAATTAATTATTTTATTACACTTACTGTGATTTCCGTTACCTCCTACTTGCAAAAATAAATATTACATTTATTGTGATTTCCGCAAGTACTCCTTGCAAAAACACAGATTACTCAAGTGTAAATTAATATCCATAAAGCTAGTCTTTACCAATTACACTATAACTTACTTTTAATTTTCACCTTTTTTTAATGCATAAAAAGATCTCTAATATGCTTTGTTTAATTCTGCAATCTTTTCCGTTAGCTGTTAACGGATGCCGAACTCCCTCAATCGATATAATTACTAACACAGCTCTTCATTCGTTAAATTTGCGCTGTCTCGAACGCTTTTAAAATAATACTTCAATAATTCAATTACTGCTTCCCAAAGGCTTCCAAAAATGGGTGCCCCAGGTAAAAAGAATTTCTATTCAATATTCTTGGCAGATTAATAATTAGATAGAGTTTCATTGGGATTTTAATTTCGTTATGAAGACTTTTCATTCCTTTCTTGGCCCCAATGAAATTTGTGGCACTGTCGGAATATAAATTTGCACATTTACTTCTACGAGATAAATCTCTTTAATGCAGCTTTAAAGGCTTCAGATGGCTTTAAAGGCCTTTGACAAATAGACAGGCCATTTAATGATCAAAACGTCAGTGCTTGCAAAAAAGTCCTGCTTGCAAAAATACAGACTACTGAAGTCTAAATTAATGCCCATAAAACTAGTCTTTACCAATTACACTATAACTTACTGTTAATTTTCACCTTTTTTAATGCATAAAAGATCCCTAATATGCTTTGTTTAACTCTTTTCTGTTAGCTGTTAATGGATGCAAAACTCCCTCAATCTATATAATTACTGGGAAGAGCTCTTCATCCGTTAAATTTGCGCTGTCTCCAACGCTTTTAAAATAGTACTTGAATGACTTAATTGCAGCTTCCCAAAGGCCTCCAAAATTGGGTGCCTCAGGTGAAACAAATTTCCATTCAATATTCTTGGCAGATAAATAATTAGCTATAGTTTCATTTGGGATTTTAATTTCGTTATGAAGTCTATATATTTCTTTCTTGGCACCAACGAAACTTGTGGCACTGTCGGAATATAATTTTACACATTTACTTCTACGAGATAAATCTCTTTTATTGCAGCTTTAAAAGCTTCAGATGCACTTGCCTTTGACACAAAACATACAAATATGCATACATACATTTTATGTAAAATTCCTTTCCTTTGTGTACAGTACCTCATACAAAATGGACCACAGAAGTCTATTCCACTAAATTGAAAGGATAATCTGGTACATCTCTGTGTGACGGGAGATTTCCCGTTATTTATTTACACACAACAGGTTCGTTTTTAAAACATATAACACAATTGTGTACAACTTCATGACAAATAGACAGGCCATTTAAAAGCGGTTGCAGCAACATGCATTCTTTTTTTAATATAATGTTCATTAAATAATAACATATATTTGCGAATTTAGGATAATATTGCCAAATGCTTAGCAAAATAAGTAAGATTTGTCTTACCTAAACGACCTCAGAGAATTAAGTCAGAATCCAAGAAGCGATTCAGATTCTCGAACTTACTTTAATGTAATCAAAGTTCCATGCCGTCTGCACACTAATTGCTCCTGACGATCTTTCTAAGGGGACTTTTCAAGTTATTCACAAACCTCAAAATATAACTAATAACACAGAAAATAGTTATGTAACGATTACTCAACTTCAGTAAATTATGTAAAATGTTATTCACTTTTATCTCAGATAGTTACTCTCCCGAGTTGGATACTCACTGCCCACCAGAAACGCTGGACCACAACACCACAGTTTATGATGCACTTGCTTATCAGTATCTACACTCCGTCACAGGTGATCTGCAGGATTCTGATGCGATGCTACTGTTGAACACATAAAAGTTCTTGAATTGTGGCCACTCTATGCTAAGCAAATGTCTTGGGTATCATTGAGTCTGTCCATAAGGAGACTTGAGTCACTACTGATTTCAAGGCGATAAGCACTTTTTTCACCAACTTTGATAATAGGACAGTTGCACATTGGGGAATCATTTGGATCTTAAGAGGATCAACTGTTGATTTGCTCGAGATTAACCTTACCAATCTTGTCCCAGAAGAATTCATGGACTTGTAATAAACTGGTCTGAAGCGACATCTGAAATGAGGCAAAATCATGGATTTCAACAGTTTCGGCCTGATCAACCTATTTGCGTTTGAAGCATTGGGGGGAGGCAGCATCTTTGCCAATTTGATTTCGGGTCATGGTTCAAGGACATTGATTCGTTTTCGAATTCAAGTTTTGACTCGATTTCGGATTTGAGTTTTTTCTAGTTTCCTCAAGCGCATAATCAACTACGCTTTTTACTAACTCAAACATCGGTTTTGAAAACCTTACTAGGCGCTATGAAATTCTTTAAATCAACAATTTTCCCGTCTTTCACAACGGTTAGATCTGACTCCGTAGCGACGAGTTTTAACTTGTCTTTCTGTAATTTAGCAATCAGACATGCTTTAAACTGCAAGTAAAGCTAAATAAGGAAACTGCTGTTACCTCAAATTACTGGGATTCCTGAATCACTTTATGAACTTGACGGAAATCGACGCCCTCACTCTGTCACACTATCCATCAATTTATCGCATCATCCACAGGCCTCCGGCTCGTCCATGAAGGTCCATATTACGAAGACACTTACTCAATAATAATTGTTAACTGATCTTAAATATTGAGTTCACATATCCCATACATAGCGGCTCTCCGCCCGCTTTTGATCATCCCAACCCTGCCTCTCTCCGTTCGACAGGGGGGGACGCAGCTGCTATTTCAGCATCCACAAACAAAACTGATAAATTTTTTCAAAGATTTCTGAATCAATCTATTCGTTGTCGGGGGAAATTAATTATTTCACAGTGGGAAGGAATGCTTTTAGAAAATGGTTTTTTCCCATTCATATTTCTAGAAAGAATTTTAATTGTGATACAAATGCATTTATATGATACATTTTCATTACTAACCTACTGTAAAATTTGAAAGAAAACTTAATAGCTATTTATGTTTTAAAAACACACATCATTTTATTTATGTATTTGTCTGAGTATTAGATTTTTTGTATTTTGAAAGTTTTCTTGTAATTAAAAGGGAGTTCATTGCAATAAATTCATAATTGACACACGAAATGAAAAAAGTATATCAGGTTTTCATTTTATGTGTTTCTTTTTAACTGTTTTAATTAAAAGTTTGCAATATTCAAGCTATTGTAAGATTAATATACACACACAAAAATAACTGAACATCTGAAGAATGAACTAATAAAAGAACTAATAGAGCTCATGTTTCTCAGTTTGTCTTGCTATTTATTAACTGGTGCACCATAAATCTTACTTTATCATCTAATATTATAATTTTTATTATATGTTTAATACAAGCTGCCAACTGATAACACAATTAGGCACAATTTATATTATCAGCTCTGCATTCTAAATTTGAATTTGCTGAAAACACTATATACTGGTTTTATTAACCATATGCGATAAATATGAGTTATAATTTTGCTGCAAATAAAATCTAAAAATTTATTAGAAAACATATTCAAAGCTTGTTGCTAGATTTTCTAATTCAGTAAAAGAACCATATCGATAAAGAATATTAATTATTTTTCTAAATTTTACAAATTGAGGATTTAATTTTAGATGCTTTTTATATTCATTGATGAGATTCAACTTTTTAATTTGTAAACTATGAATGGAAGAATTCCGATTTAGAAATCTTAATGTGGATTTTGGATTTAATAAGTGGTTTATAGAAAATATGAAATGTTGAACTACTCTGTAGCTTGTAATAACTATAATGTTGCATGGCATCGGCATTAAAGGTTATTTCTTCACACTAAAATTTAGTGAAGGTTATTCAGTTCAATTAAAAGTTATTCCTTCATATTGAAACTTAATAGAAAGGAATTTTCCATAACACTTCTGTTAAAAAGATTTAGGAACGTATCCCAAAAGGGATCAACACATTTAGAAAACAGTATTCTCTTTTTTTGTTATATAGTTATGCTATGTGAATTAATAACAAAAATTGTACAATATGACTATTTTTGGTTATCAAAGGAACATTTTTTATATGTCATTGATTAATGAAACTTGAAAAGGATCTTCTCAAAAAGGATAAAAATTGCCAATTTATTTAAATTATCAACATAGAAGCAGATAATAAAGTAATGAATGCTGCAGACAATTCATATTATGAGAAAATGCGGGAGAAAACAGCAGTGAATTTGAATAACAGTTGAAAAGCAGTGTTTAATGAAAGTTTAGTGAAGTGTGAAAGTTAATGAAAGAAGTGTTTAATGAATGTACAAACAAACATCTGTATGTTCAGCAGAAACACGAAAATTGATATTTTGCTGTACTTTGATACATAAAGTAAATATTTTAATACATTACAGAATTTTTACTTTAAAACAAGATGCCTAAAAAAAGAGGATTCATGCAAAATCTATTTGCTACATTTTCTAAATTTTTTACATACAGAAAGAATTAAAATCGAGCAACAAATAGTTACTCATAATGAAGCTTATATTATTAGATCAATTATATTTTATGTGGAAAGATCTAAACATGTCTTATTTAAGTTCATTATTTTAGAAGTCGTTATCAAATAAACAGTTTGTTAAAATATATTAAATATTCACTTTCTTCATATGTTCTGAATAATAAGTCGGAATGTTGAAATTTAGAAAAATAGTGATTTAAAAAATTAAATAATCTTTTAGTAAACACACTGGTTCAATAAAACAGACTATATATACAAAAAGGCATTATAATGAGTCTTTGCAACAATCCCAAAATGGTAAATTACATTGAGCAAAATTAGTGTACTCAGTATGCCATCACTATACAATGTACTTACAACCTAACATCGTGTGTTTTTTCGACAAGAATGTTGAATGTAGACGCGAAAGCAACATCTTCGTATGAAAGGAAATGAAGGTAAAAAGGGGAAATCAACACCTTTGCGGTAGTCGCAAAAGCATGGAATTTTGCGGACTTCTGGGCATATTAAATTTCACGTAATATGATGTTGTTGCAATGTCATGCACGACGACATTGCTGTGACACTACAACATCAGCACGCAACCTGGAATATGAGAAACCAATCAGAAAACATGGGTAAGCCAAGAATTTTAATGGTCAAGAGTATGAATTGCTCCTCATTTTTACTTCAGAATTTGATCACCTTCTGCTGGAACAATGACAGTATTTGACATGTCATTTAATTTGCCAGTCTAGAAGTCATCTCCTGCTATGGGAGGGGATGCAAAGAGTAGAAAAGGATTAATTTTCATCAAAGTTAATTTTTTTCCCTTCCATGTAATATCAATAAATTACTGAAGAATTGAGTTTTGGAAACTCTTAAAACTCTACAAAACTTACTGGAGAATCTACAGGAAAAACTCATTAGTGCAAAGAAAATTCTCAAATACATTAAATGAATGAAGTCATTTAAACTAGGAAAGTAGCAAGCCCGTTCAGGTAAGTTTGGCAGATAACATGAAAGAAATTATTTCAACTCTTAAGGATATATTAACATTAGAAGTACAGTAGAAATCGGTAAAAGAGTTTACTGCCCGTAATAAATATACCCTGCAAAACAGATAAAATATAATGATGTTACTTACCATCTTGATATTCACTGTAATCTTATTCAAGTGCAGAAATTCATCATGGTCAAAAGCTGAAGTATCTGTTATTGGCCAGAGTCTTGGAGATCTTCTAATAGAGAAACTCCATCCCAGTTGTGAAAGAGAATCAACTTATGTTAACAGCAGACTTCTCCAAAAATGACTTCCCGTACTGCACCGACTTTAGTGAGAATTCATTAGATCAGTGTTAACACCATACGATAGCTATGAAGTGCAATGTAAACTTTCATACAGAAAGTCTCAGTCTTATACAATCTTTATACAGGAGATTGCATATTACATGCAAAGTGCCTGTATGTAGAATCCCATTAAGGGCAATGAGATATGCTCCTAGTAGGTAAAGCTGATCTAAGGAGGGAAAATTTTCAGGTATTTAAGGTAGATTAAATTGGTTGCATATTTCTAATGAGGTAATTCGGAAATTAGATGCATTGGGTACAGAAGCTTCTAAAAGAGAACAGTTGTTTTAGTATTTATTTTGTGTCAAAACGTCATTATTTATGGTCTCAAAAAGTAGCTATTGACATTCCTTTATCAGACAACTTCCTAGAATTTAAGTAATAGATGTGCTTCATTAGAAATTTGTAATACTGAGCATGAAAACAGACCTTTGGGAAAATGCCAACGTATTTCTAATCCAAGTGTATGTAAGGTTTATATTAATTTTACACAGTTATTTTAAGTTTATGCTTCCTTCCTATCAATTCTAGTTTCAGCTTACAATTCCCTACCGGAATGTAATTTTAGAAGTGCAGTTAATGCAAATGAGTAACGAGAAGTATTTAAGTCGATGCTTCACTGACTTTTACAGAGAGAGTCTGATTTCCTGACCAGAGCGTGTTTGCCTTTTGGCTATGTTCTCTCTAAGCTACTATGCTCGGCCATACTTTAGGCCCTTGCTTGGCTTCACCGATTAAATTAATATTTAGGAGCCAGCTACTTAGAATCCTGATAGCTTTGGCTATATCTTTCAGTCAGCTTAGTTTAGTTTAATTTCATAATTATTTAAGTTCAAGCCCAAGTGGAGGCTTTGCTGTAAATTCCAAGTTAGGAGCTGATTGTATTTATTTTGAGAAACAGAGGGTAGTTAACCCTTCTTAAGTCTTACTTCTCTGTTAACACACTTAAGCGATTATTCGCTTGTTACTGTTTGTGGGTTCAAAGATTGAACATTAAATTAAATAAGTAATACCTTGCATGTAAATGAAAACTGCTTCTTACCAATCAATGCGAAGAAATAAACTCTGTTTGTTTAAAGAATGTGTAACCTTTTACAGTATCTAAATTTAAGTATTAGATATAGTATAAGGAAAGATATAGTAAAAAAATATAATCCGTGCTTTAATTGCCTCTATGACCCTCGCATTGATTTTTCTAAATTCAAGTGTAATATTTGTTCTCAAAAACATAATACACTACTACATGAGCATAATCAGTCAGTTTTGGTTACAGCTGAAGTGAATCCAGTTGTGATGTCAAATTCTTGTAACAAATTCTAACATGGCATGTTATTTTGACGGAAATATTAAATTCTTAGATTGACATTTCTTTCAAATATTTCAAACATGCTTACTTAATCATTAAACAATAATATTTAATTTACAACAGAGATAGAAAAACTATAAAGAATTGAAATCTGTTGGAAGACTATTCAGTATTAAAGTCTCTCAACAATAAAACTGGAAAACTTGTCTCAAGGCAGTACTAATAATATTTCATTCTACTACATATTTAATCCTCTGTCCAAAAGGTTGCCTTTGATGTGTTCATTTTATTGCCACTGTATTAATTTTAAAATGTTTAATTACACTCCCTATTTTTATTCTTAATTACTGAATTAATAATTTTTATCTCTCTTATACATTTCAGCCTTCTGCTCAAAATGTATAAATTTATGCAAATATGATAAATTTCTCTATAATTAAAATATGAAACCCAAAATAGTTCTACTTTTTGGGGGGTTAAAATATTAATTCTGAAGATATATGGTAAGTAATGCACTTCTACAAACATATATTACTGTGTATAACATGCAGTTTCACCAAAAATATGACCGAAATTTACAGGTGCCTGTTATACGCCGGATATAAAAATGATAAATTACAAATACAGAAAACATCGGCATACAAAAGTTACACATTTTTACGTTTACTTGTGCTGTTTATTTAAAAGAAATGACGTACCTTCTAAGCTTAAAAACTTTTCATTATGGGATAGCATGAAAAGTTCGTCTTCCGCTATATCTTCAGGCACACCATCGATTTCTATTTCATTTTCACCATCACTGTAAATCTGATACATAAATAACTAATCATCACCGGCTCCATCGTTCCACCAATACCGAACATCCTTGCTGCAGCACGACTTCCAAATTTTTCACAAACTGAATGACTTTGCATTTGACACAAGCACTGTATTGTTTCGTTTGGCAGGAAACATGTTTACTAGTAAACTAACACAAGATTAACTGTATTTCAACTAAAACCTTCGATTTCACTTCAAAATCACGACTTCAAATGACTACAGAAAGAGAAAAACATCTGAATCCCAATCCCACAACTTCTTTCACGTTGGAAGTGCATTCTTGCTCCAGATTATGTCACTTTTTCTGGAAACCCTACCATAGCATTCTTTTGGACACTTGCATTGAATACAATCCATCCTTTTTACAGGAATATTTACTCCCTCAATCATTTAACCCACACACACTGTTCCCCTCATCATTTGTCAATTCGGTATACCATTCTTCGAAAGGCTAGGCCAAATCTTCGAATAACTGACCTCAAAAGATAACAGCACTGCACCTGTATCTTTTAGGTTTCTTCGTGAAAAATTGGGTGAGTATTATACGGCGAATATACCTAAATATTTATAAATATAGGTTGAAATTATAGATGTGCATGAGAATAGAACTGCACATCAGAACTATACACAGAAAAATAACAGTTGTTTCAAAAATGTCTGCTAAAACAATAGATATTATTTTCCTTTCTTAATGCATATTTGCAACCAAAAAAAAAAAAAGAGTACTACATTCATATTAAATACGGTGCAGGGGGGAATACATTAAAAAGCAAAATGAGGAGGAAAGATTTAAAATAAAAACAGAAACAGTTTAAGGCTATCTTATATTTACTGAAATTTTATTCACAGATTTATTCAACAATTTTCACTTATGAATCTGTGTTTTAGAACCTCTTCATATTGCAGATACATAATTGCATACTCTTCAACTATTATGAACTTCACATTCGCATGTACCATAAATAGTTTTGATGATTACTGCATAGTTAGGACAAAGCTAATCATAATAAAGTAACTTGCCATAGTACACAGACACTAGTTCAGCAAAATGAAAATCATGAATGCAGAAAAAAGTGTAGAAATTTAGAGTGGGGTAGTTCTCATAAGCATAAATGTAAATGAAATTTAAAAGCAGAAATTCTCAAGAGTATTTTTCTTTCAAATAGTTCAAACATAGATTCAAAGCGTAAAAGTTACACTTTTCATAGACAAGATTGCAAAAAAGATATTAAGGTATCAATTAAAAAAAATTACATGAAAAGTGTTTGGAATAAATACAACTCTAATTTAGTAAGTAAAATATTTTAGGGATTTAATGCTTAAATATCTTATGATTATTCATGACTCACGAGCTATATGTAAGCCTAGGTTAATAACAGAAAATCTAACCATGGACAGATGCATTTTATTTTTATTTCATGTCATGATTTTAGTCAGTTCTAGCTTGATTAATCCGAATTGAAAATTTTTTAATTTCTTGAAAATCTTTTAACAATACCACAACAGAACAGAATTTGTTTTAATATCACAATTCTCCATATTTTTCATATTCCGCATGTGTCATAGCATGAAACATCTAGCATAGTTTTGAGTATTTGGTGCAGAAATTAGGAAATTGCTCTAAATTTAATTTATTCCAAAACAAAATCAACATTTTCTATTAGCAAGTGAATGGATGCATTCTTTCCATAAAGTTATTTGTAAAGAAATTTTACAACTTACTAAAATGAATGCTCTAGAAATTTTATAAAATTATTCTCTGAATATAAATTAAAAACTGTTCATGAGTTTAATAGTTCCTGTACAATGTTCAACGAAATTATTCCTTCTCCTCGCAAATTCAATTCAAAGAATGCCTTTTCATTAGCTAAGTAAAAAAGCATTTTTTTAAATCTTTCTTAAGGCCTATCATTGAGCCCAAAATATAAATAAAAACAATATGCACATGGAAAGGTAGAGATTTGCTTAAGACTGAACAAATTATTCCCTAAATATAATTTATTGGGTATCTCAGTAAAATACTTACAAAATATAAATATATATGAACTAAAACTTAATTCTCTACATCTGATGGAAAATAAGCTAAAGGTTATTTTTTTTGTGTTTTAGACATTCATATTTTTAAAAACTTTCATTCCAGCTCGACATAAAAAGTAGGCAAAATATCCAATGTATGGAAAGAACATGCAAATAAATCATTTAGAAAGGAGAAGATACAGTCCTTTTTTAATTTGTTTGTCTTTACATCTGAATTTGACTTATCCTTTCCTTTACTGATACATGACACTGACTGATGGAATATTATTAAAAAGGCTGCCTTCACAGAGAAATTTCTAATACAAAATGGATCACATTCACATAACCTATCTATGAAGGGAAATAAAGATTTCTTTCTCCCCTTACAATTATTTTTTAATAAAATATAATTTTATAACCAATTTTTCATACAAACTTGTTTTATAACAAATTTGCATACCTTTACCCAAACTAAACCATTTTCAAAATCAGGGATTAAATTATTTTTAAGCTTTATACCCCCCTCCTGTAGTGACAATTTAATTTCATCAACTTTATTGTATGAATCCTGCTGATTTTTAAATAGCACATAAAAAATATTTAAGAATGAAAGAATTGAAGGCAGAAAATTATTTGATGTCTCCCTCTCAAAAGGTACATTATCCTCTGAGGAGAGTTTGATGTGTATGCATACTCCTGAAAGATTACCATTGCCTCCTTACAAAACACTCATTTTCTTTTTTTATAATTAAAAAGTATATGCAGAATGTTTCGAAGAATAATTGCTTTACAGTTAAATGTTAAAGGTTTGTAAGAATAAAAAATTAGATTTTTGCTTAATGTCTAGCTGTGAAGTCTACAGATTTCACAACTAAATGAAGTAATTGAGATTGAGAAAAGTTTTTAAAAATTCCACATGGTGTTATATTTAAAGGGAAATATTTACAAAACACAAACAAAAGAAAGTGGATCATTTCTTTACAGTTATGCCATGTGGAATTTCCTTTATCCTGCATAAAAACTTGTGGGTTTTAAACAAACAATTAAATAAATATAGGTTGAAAGATTAATATTAAAATCCTCTTAACATTTCATCATTTTTTGGCCTAAGATGCTTTTTTATATATATACATACATATAAGGCCTAGATACTGAGAATTAGCCTCAGATACTTAAATGCTAAAAATTAACTCAGATATAAAATGCAAGACTGTCATTTCCCATTTGAAATTTTCAGAGAAATTTAGCATTTAATGCTATGTAAATTCAGCAGTTTCGCAAATATATAATTAAAACAAATATAAAACATATTTTTATGAAATATAGATGCATAGTTTGCTATTTCTACGTAATTCTTATGTAATACATATATTTGCATAATAACACATGGTACCATGGTTTGGTTTACATAATCACAGACGATTTTGCCAGCCTCCTTTATTTTTTTCCACCACACATAAAATTTATTCCTTGAGGAATATTTTGAATTTAATTTTTGAGGTAATAAATTGAATTCATATAAACAGTTATTTAATAATAGTTATTAATAAGAAATTTTCAAGACAGAAGCCATTCTATGAATAGAAAAAAATATAAACCACTGAGAAGAATGTTCCCACTCTCCCTCCCCCCCCCTTTTTTTTTAAATTTTTGGAAATATGAAAAAACTTTTTTATTTTCAAATTAGGAATTAATGTTTCTCAGTAACAGAGAAAATCATAATTACAAATCATTTTTCCCCAATCACTATGATAATAAAAACGTATTCATTTTCAATTTTTAAATTAATTTTGAAAATTTCAGAAACCTGATAGTTTAAAGAGTTTTTGCTCACCCGAATGGTCTACTTTATGCAACTTTTTTTTTAAAGCAGTCACTGTCATATCTACTATTTCGTGCATAAAGTCCTGTATTAAATATATTGGACAATATAAAGCAATTTATAAAATTCAGAATAAATCTAATAATAGCTCTACTCTTCGAAAACTGAGTCTAACTGCTAAAAATAATCAATTAAACAGAGAACCTTTACATATTAATTCATTAATTAAAAAAAAGGACTGCATAAACACACTTCTCTAAATTACTTTTTCTCGCAAGTAAAATATAATGGAAGAGATTTTTCTAAGTAATTTTAAAATCTTAAAAGTACCTCTTATGCAGTAATTTTTTGCAACAATTTTTTTTCCAACACAGAAAATAAAAATTTCAGATACTAAATTCAAAAGTACCTTCTTTTAACAATTATTTACTATCAGATATTAATTGGAAAGTTTCAAGGAGGAGACAACTTTATGCATGTAAAAAATATAATCTATTGAAACGATTTTTTTTTCATCCTTTTCCAAAATTTTTGTCAAATAATGTTTCCAGATCAAAAAATTAAATATTTCATGGCACAATTTTGAAATATTTAATATTAGGAATATTTCAATATTTCTCAATAATAGATTTCAGTATTGAATATTTTTCAATAATAATTCTCAATTTCACAATATTGCAATTACAAAGCATTTTCTCCAAAAAAAAATTTAGATTCATATATTAATAAAAATAGATTAATTTCCAATTTTTAAATTAATATTCACATCAATAAATTTCAGAAACAAGGTATCTAAAGCTTCTCACCTAAATATTCTTAATTTTAACAATCATTAACATAGCTATTATTTAGTGCTACAAGTTTACACAGAAATGGCAAATAAAATTATAATTTTTGCAAGCAAAGAAAAAACATGATCCTTGCAGAACGCATATTTAGCAAATAGTATCTCACAGTTGAAAAATTAACAAGCAAATCCCGGCATCATGTATGTACTACTGAGCATTCGGGAAAATTGCCTTTTTTTTTTAAATATGTGCGACTGTTTCTGACAAATTTCATCTTTATCTCCCGATTGCTTACTTTCCTATATAAAAAATTATATAACTAAAATTCCAGAGAATTATACAGAATTTTATATAACATAAATTTTTAAAAAGGGTAAAGAAATTAAAAAATTATTAATCTTAAAAAAAGAACGCACTAACAAGTTTAAATTTACTATAAATAATTTTTAAAAATAGAAAGTTACTTTAAAATATGAATGTTAAGGCATTAAAAGTTTATCAACAGCAGAAAATTTCAATAAAATTAATTTCAATATTTAAATTAATAATTAATCAAATATAAACTATTAAAAATTTTAATTATTAAATAAAACAATTTTTAAATTTTTATTTCATTTTTATTAAATACGCAAAATTACTTGCATTATAAAGCATATGCATATATTCATATAATACAGCCTTTCTTTTGATTCTTTTACATAAATTTTCTGGTATTTAAGAACTTTACAGGGTTTAATATTAAAGAACACTGGGGAGTGATGAATTTGTCAAAAGATACAATTAGTAGCATTATAAAATGCATTCATACATTTCTAGTCGCATAATAATGCTTTTCTTTTTAAATTCTTTACAGGAAGTTTCCAAGATTTAATAGAACACTGAGGAGTGATGAATAGTCTGATATCACAACAAAAAGCTAATAAATGCAAAACCTCATTGGCATCAGGTATTTATCAATAAGTACTGAGTTAATACCACACGAGCTCAAAATACATACAGTTTCTTCCGCTTAAATACTACGGGAGCTCGAGATATATATAATTTCTCCTGCTTAAGTAATGTTGAAACTACATTGTAGATATTTCTCTGAGCAAGAACAAGGCAAAGAACTAGCATTTAAAAATTGCAGACAGCACTAAAATATCAAATGTAGCTTCAGCTATTTATATGTAGCTTCAGCTACATATAAATAGCTGAAGTCCTGAATTAAATGAGAAGTAAGTGTCCTGTGGTAATAATAAGTGTCCTTGATAATAATAAATGTCCTTGCCTCTCAAGTAGTAATCTAGAAAGCAACTGGTACGAAAACACAAAGTCATCATCAGTTCATAAGAAATGGCATGAATTAAATTTCATGACTGCTTGGATCTGAGTTTCTATTGCCAGCGCAATACTTCCCAGATATTCAGAGTATTCCTTACCCTGAGAGTAAAGTACCTCATTTGCTTCCTCTGTGGTGGTGGTGGTGGGGGTGATTTAATATAGATGGGCACTTCTTGCCTGTTCAGCTGCATGTGAAACAACTGACTGAGCAGCGGTGACCAAAGAGAGAGAAGGCAAAAAGTCAAGTTTCTTGTTCACTTGCACAAGGATGGCATCCACGTCAGGTTTTTTTTTTTAAACAAAGTCCAAACTTTGAGATCTTCACTGAGATTTCCAGTGAAGTCAGAATTTTCATGTCTACTGCTCCAATGGAAAGCCCATTTCATACATGTGGCCAAATGGTCGGAATTACATCTTATGCAGGCAGGTTTTGCATCTCTTGCTAAGTCCGAAGCACTGACATCTGAAACAGCATTTCGTTGCTTCCCTGACTTGTATTTCTTTTTGTTCTTTGGTTTGGTTCTTTGGTATGGAGTCAAGGTTTTCAGCCATTGATTAACCATAGATGACAACCTTAAGTCGAAGCTGTTCTTTTGTAAGGAATGTATAAAACTGAGTCACAGTTTTAAGGCACTAACAGCCCTTTCTCTCGTGTACCACTCATAGAACATTCAGGAACTATGAACTCTAGAAAGACTGCAGAGGAATAAAGGGTTCCAATCTCAAAAACAGATTTCTTCTGCCAAGACTTGAGGTCACAGGCACATTATGGGAGGCATTCACCATTTCTCTTCCACAAGAGTTGAGCTGGGAGTTGATTCTGTTGGTGTATCAAATAACTCCACCTCCTCCAGGAAACTGAAATTAATCATAGAAATGTTGAAAACTCTCACATCAGAAAGAATCTTCATCTGGAGAGGAGTCAGAATCATCATCGCTTATGATGTCAGTCTTCACCACGAATATTCTTCACAGAATGTGTCATGTAGAGACTTCTAACATCAGAAACAAAATCAAAGAGAGACAAGAACTGGTGACCTACTTTTAATACACCACTAACATCTCTCGTTTTTGATCCAGCTTTAAATTTTTTTTCTCTTGCAATCCAAACTCCCATTCTTGGTTTGGCCTTGTGTTTTACAACTCGGCTGATTGAGTGGCTTTACAACTCATGCAAATCACAGAGGGCATTAAGGTGTATACATTCAATACCACCCCCTACGCACACTACTTCGGAATGCACAAGAGTAATGAAGAAATTCTTCTTACACACAGTTTCATAAAATGTGGTCACAGTTTTGCAGTGTCCATCAGATGGCAAAAACAGTCAAGAAAATACATATCATGAATGGTAGCAAGTAGATTCATTATAGTGAAAGATCTCTATTGCTAAAATATGAATAAGAGTTCAAGTGCACTGAGGATCATTTAAATGCACAATGCTTAGATTTCATCATCAAAATGACAGAAGATGAAAATACAGTATTAAGCAAAATATACAGCAAAATATGTCAAACAAATACATAGAAACAAAAAATGAAGATGGACATAATTATCTATTTATATTATTTGTTCTTTATATAAATATAATATAAATGCATATTAAAATTTAATTTAAAAATTATACATCTTCTTAATACAATAATTTTGCTGATTATTTTAAACAATAAAATCTGTGACATTCATAAAGCCTTTATAAAACAACAGATTTCTTTAAAAAACAGTCACATACTTCAGCTAAGTGGCATTACATTTATATATTTTACAGAATTAGTAAATATGGCACATAAAAATAAAATTAAAGCATATAGTTTTTTTTTAAACTTTGAAATTATAATATTAAAATTTCATGAAAAAAGATTTAAGCATTTTCTAATTACTGCTCTGCAAAAGCTTCTAATGCAAATTTTCAGTAATCAGGACAAACATTTACTACAAAACTTGCTTTCTCTACAGTCAGATTTAAACCCAGTTATGTAACAATATTTAGTAACCTAATAATTGACTTTTCATGAACTATTTTATATCTACCAAATAATTTTTATAAACATGAAGTTTCTTTTTTAAACAAAAATGTCTATTTAGCAGTTACATGCACAAAAGAAAATATTTTTAACAATTAGCTCTAAAAATCATTCTGCAAATTTTCAATGACCTTCCGACAAACAACTTTTTTTAAAAAAAAATTTCTATGACGAATTCAGTTGTATAAGATCATTTAAATTAGCACTATGTTATTTAAACACAATTTGATTAAATCTGTCACTATGTTATCCAAAACATAGTGTCAAATTTTAAAAGAGTGTGCTAAAGTATAAATTACAGATTACGATTCACATAGCAGACATACTAATATTAAAAGTTTATATTAATTAAGGATAAAAAACATTACTTTTATCAATAAAGACCGCCTTAAAGTTAACTTAATTAAATTCTATATGATGCTTTCACACCATAATATTAGTTCAATACTCTGAAGTCAACAAAACTACAGCGAAGGTAATTTCATATTATTCCTGAGGTAGGAATAATATGAAATTTCTGTTCCACTTCATGTTTAAAAAAAGCAAAATAATGAGTTTGAAATAAAAATATATCAGGCTGACTCGGACAGTCTTGCATTAACCATATTAACTTTTATGATATATGTAATAAATAATAAAAGAATGCAATTTTCATGCATAATATATTATTTAACACCTACCTATCAAGTTTCAGAGAGTTTCTTTTATAAATTTTTTCAATGTTTTAAAAAGAAAGGTTTTACAAGAAGGCAAAAATTCATAGACATTATCCCTTTTGCATTATACAAAATGTAATTTTGTTGCCATATTTAAACACTGAATTTAAAAAAAAAAAATCTGGTACAAAGCACCAGGGCGGGAAAAAGGCTTAAAAGTAACTGTCTGTTTTTTAAATAACAATAATTTTGTCTCGGTTTTTTAAATAGTCTCAGTAAAATATGTGAATCTGATATAAAATAAAATTTTATGAAAAACTGGTTATAAAATTATTTTAATTAATTGTAATAAAATTATAATTGATTACAAAAATTAATCCCAGGAGAGAAAGGGAATCTCCTTTTTTCACTTATTAGATATGTAATGTGAATATGTTCTGTTTTGCATTAGAAATTCCTCCACATAGGCATCCCTTCCCTTAGGCAGACAGCTATTACATGATTTGCCATATTCAAATAAACTTCCGTTTTTAATATATTTAAGCACTGAATGAATAAATTCCTACTACCCAAGTTCTGATGCAACCTGGCTAATAACCAAGATGATAGTGTTATTTTTTTAGCATTTAATTTTAGATCATCAAGATGGATGAAACATGTTTGTATATACATAAAAATATTATGACTGACTATACATAACCTAAAATCCTAAACAGAAAAACAAAAGGAGTGAATAAACTCAAATTACAATTTTTATAAGTACAAAATTCTGAAATAGTACATATAGAACCAGAATTGATGTTTTAAGGAAAAACATGTCACATTTTATCTTTGGAGCACAGTGGCTTTTATTTATTCACCAGCCAAGATCAACATCAGAGCCAATGGAACAGGTGCGATTACACTAGGTAGCAGAATTTAAGAATTGCAAAATTATGCGGGCAATGGAGTTGAAAGCAGCATACTAGGTGTCAAAAAGCGTAATGCCGGCCCTGGTCGTAAGACATGTTGTCATTCCACATACATAACTGCATTCATTATACTGTTTTTTTAATGATATGTTTGTTTTCTTTACAACAAACAACTTTATAATTGTGCAACTTTCAGAAATCATGCACACATGTGTTGCACAAACTGGCCTAAAATGCTTGGTTACTCATAGTGTGGGAATGAAGTAATATTTTTTAGATATTTCACTTCAGTTTCATTTCTCCCACAGAGAAAGAAATGTCAAAATAATTTTCAAAATTTCCTTTTTACAATTTTATCCGTAAATTAAATTTACAAATAATTTACAAATTTATCCGTTTTTACCTTATAAAATAAAAATATTAATTAAACCTCATTTCTAAAATTTACATTTCCATGTGCATATAACGAAGATTAGTATTATTTAGATATATTTGTACAGTATGCAGAGCCAAACTGGCTAAGCCTCATATACATTTACTTCTGTTCCTCCCTCCATTCCTTCTTTCTTGGTCTTCGTGTTTAGCTACACCATTCCAGAGTAAAACTGGCAACAGGAATTATTTTCTGGGGCCTCATTTCCTCGAGTTTCTGAAGACCTTTTGTTCCTAATGCTTAATGACCTAAACACATGCTTATTTTGCTTAAAGGTTAATCCATTTTTGACTGTATGTATGTACTATATAACACCAAAGCTGTGATAGACACATATATTGGTGTTAAAATTTTTTGTTCTTGATATAAAATGCTGTTCATGTTACAATACTAAGGGTAAAAATCAAAATTTGTATGTCGTTTTATTATATGCTTGCCTACACATTAATTTAAGAGCTATATAATTTTTTCCAATTTTAAAACAAAATTGAGAAAAAAAATATATCTGGAAAATCTCGGTAACAATCGCGAGGTCCAGATTAAATTACAAATTTAACAATTCATTTTCAGCAGTTAAATTTTATTTAAGGGAACCTCATAATTAACTTCATTAAATCAACAGCTGACATTCTAAGTATCAACATTTGCTTTTGAACGAATAAAGAAATAAAATTAAATGTGGCACTGAACTTTTTTATGGTTGCTTTTTACTTTCTTGTACAAAGTAAAAAGAAAGTATTGTAATCGCAAAAAATTTTAGGTATCATATTTCAATGAAAATATGTATTCTGACCACTATTCAATGCAATTAAATGATCTTTTTGCATGATATCTGAACATAAGGACAGAATAAAGGACTCTTTTCCACCCAATAAACTATAAAACTGATTTAAAATGGATTCTGAAAAGATTTTTTCATGGCGTATGCATGTACGTACGTATATCTCATAGAACTAAAAAATGAGTAGCCTTTATTTAAAGGACATTAAATTTATTTAAAGGACATTAAAGAGTTTAAAGGGCATTAGAGTTATTTATATTAGGTTCTAATTATCATAATAAGAAATCTGGGAATTCTCGTATCAAAAAAATTTCATACAAAGACTGTAGGAAAAAAATAAAACATAAAAACAAAGCCTATAATTGTAGCAGACATTTTTAAATATAATACAAGTGAGGAATATACATGATCACTGACATCACTATATTGTAAATAAGCCCAGTTTTACTGCAATTATTAAAATGTCCCTCTTTCTCATCACGCTACGGAAAATACACCAGACCTGTTCCATACATAATGAAATACATAATGTGCATGAAAATTACTGTGGAAACATACAGACGATGGCACAAATCCACCCATCGCTTCCGTTGCCAGCCCTTTTGTCATGCACAAGCTACTTGCCAGCACCCCTCACGCTGTGTCAAATGCAGGAACAATCATGAATCCAGAGACTGTTTTAAGCCCCCTTGTCCACACATCACCTCCTAATATCACTAAACTCAACGCAAAGGATGATAGACTTTGAAATTCATTGCCTCACCAAAAATCTCCATAATTTTCTGGATAACTTTTTCCTCACCATAAAATCTGATCAATATTACAGCCAGGTTCCTCACTAAATTAGAATTGTTATTGAAGAGTGAAATTGCCTTCACAAAAACTTCAGCTGCCCCAAAATTAGTTAAATAGAAAAATTAAATCTCTTACCAGCAAGTACAGATTCTAGCTCTGCAAATGCTAAGTCAATCAGCTTAATTTAAGTGACAATTCCTTTTGGAACTACTTCGGAAGACTGAAGTCGATTAAACATTACTCTGGGCCAATCAGACACGCGAATACTAGTGCTTGCACTGATTAAGAAAAAAGCAGAGATTTTTGAAAACTTTCTTGCTTTTCTTCATTTTTTCCAGCTAACAACACTCCGGATCAAGAAATGATGAAATTCATGTCTGATTGTATTTCCTCTCCCTCTCCAAAGAATACCATACAGTTCACCTCTCCCCCTAGACAAATTAATTACTAATATATTTCCACATCTTTACTTTAATTCCCACATCTTTTGATGAACTTATGTTAGAAATTCATTTTCTTATACCATGGACTCGCTGACACAACTCACGTGCCTTCCTCCTTCCTATTTCACCAGTCGACGATCCCAGCATTGTTCTGGCCCCTCCTGCCTCATGATTATATTCTCCTTTCCGATCAGCAGATGGAGCCGCATGTGCCATCCATTTCCAGTTCTCGCCGATGTTTTCTGTTTTATGGAGGATAAAGTGTCCTCGCTCCCTACCTTATTTCTGTGATCTTACCCGGGAAATTCAGTTACGGAATTCTTGCTTTCGTCGTGCCCTTCGGCAACTCTCAGAGGAGCTGGTAACAGTTATTTTATATAATAGTTGCATGCCAGCATAACAACTAGTGACAATTTCCAGTTTTATGGCTGATGTAAATGAAAATTACTTTGCATTTGAATTCCATTCCAATTTGCACAAATTTCACTCCCCCACTTTTAATGGATTTCAGAATAATTTTTCCTTTAATTTCATCTTAACTGATTACTTTTGTTGTCAGAGTTTATGACTTTTTTTCTTATTAAATCATATTAAATTTTTTGCATTTAAATTTCATTCGATCTTAACAAACTCAGCCTATTGCGGACATTTACAGAGTTTTACATGAAGATTCAAACATTGTTTAATGTGTCAATATTTGCATTTTATTTTGTTTTACTTAAAAATAACATACATTCTAAAGATTAGCCACATTAGTAATGTGCACATTAATTATTAATTTTCATCATTTTAAAACATTTATTTCCACATACTGAATGATTCAAAAATTCTTTCTAACAATCAGGGCTTCAAACTGAACCAAAAACCGAAAAAACCCATTATTTTGGTGGGAACGAAAACCGGAACTGAACTCCAATGTTAACTCCTGTGAACAATTAACTAGCGATTTTTACGTCATTTCGAAATGTTTCAAATTTAAAATGACAAAATTTTTTAAATTTGTGAGTAGATATTTTATTCCATCAATTATCTAACAGGGAACCATCGTTTATAGAATCTGATAGTTTAGTTGCAGTGATTTACTTGGATCCACATTATCGAATTTTGTTTTTCACCTTAGAAAATGGTGAAAAGCAAGGTCTGGGCAACATTTAAAGAATATTTTGATAAAATATTTGGAACAGTCAGTCATAAATGAGGGAAAAAAATCTTCTACTGAAAATGTTGAATATGTAGATGATTTAGAGTGTTTTCTGAAAAGTAAAGAATTGGCTATAAAATCACATAGATCTCCCATGTCTACCCAGATTCAGAATAAACTCATTTAAAATAATTGTGAAGACTCGATACAAAATATGATGTTTTAGATTTTTGGGAAGAGAATAACTATCTGTCCACACTTGTATAAGGTTGCAATGCTAGTTTGGGCAGCTCCGCCTACACGAGTTAGCATTGAAAGGGCCTTTTCCAAGTTTTAAATTTATTCTCCGAGACAACAGAAGTAATCTCCAGGAAATCACACTGGAATATATAGTAATAATTAGACACAGTCTTCATATTAATAAAAATAAACATACTTGCTAAATAAACATACTTTTATATAATTCTTGCAAGGCCTAGTGCATATTGTGATCAGCAAGCACTAAGCGCCGAGGCTATACATAACCATTACAATCATGAACGAAGCTGTCATATGCAATTCAAGCAACGAAAATAATGCCCATGCTCACCAATTTCTGATTGCTGCTTGTATTGTACAATTTATTCAAGTGCATCAATTTACATTGTGCACAATTAAAAAAAAATTTAATTGTGATAGAATTGCATTTTTTCTTTATATAAAATTATTCCTTTCTTTACATATAAAAATATATATGCACACAATTATTTATTTAAATCTAAACCAAAACCGTTATTTTGGTCGGAATGAAAACCGGAACTGAACTGATATGTTTTTTTACTTGAACCAAAACCAAAAACCAGAACAAAAAAAGTAACGATTCAAAGCCCTGCTAACAATAATGCCAATTGTGAAAATTTTACAACCTCAGTGATCATAATATTTTTTTAAATATAGAATTGAACCCCTTCGCGCCGACTGTCATGTCTACGTGCCAGCAATGAACACACTCACTTTTCATGGCCGACAAGCAGACGTGCCAGAGCATTTTCCCGTTCAGCCCCGACTGTCACGTATTTGTGCCAGTGTCCTGGAACGTTTTAAAAACTATAATTTCTGCCACAAGATGGCACTGTATGTCCATATGGTTTCAGATACATGTACATTAGACCTTCTGCTCAAAATGAGAGAAGCATGACTCACATACACGTGTTTTTGATTATATAAACAAAAGGGGAAGTAAATGTTTCCGAATGGCGTGCTTTATGACGTCTCTTTAAATTCGCCCGTGGTAGTTGTTTATTGTAAGTAAAAAGTTTTATTTCGCTAAAG
>KK112068.1:159349-178878 GCA_000611955.2 Stegodyphus mimosarum | reverse complement strand
TTTAAAAAAAATTCCTTCTTTCTGGGATGCCATTTTGGTTACGTTTTCGCGGAGCGTGTCGGGAAGGTTATGTAACGGCATAAAATGTGTAAGTATTACAACATAAAATGTAAATAATTAATTTAAAGGTAACTGACAAATATTTTAATGATCGTAATGTTCGTTTTGCATATTATTTTATTATATTTTTGTGGCAACAGTTTGCATACTAATTTATGGTTTAGAATTGTATGTTTTGTTTACAATAGGTTTTCGCGGAGCGTGTCGGGAAGGTTGCAATTAATTGCAAAGACGTTTCGCAGAAACGCGCCGAATTGGCGATTTTCAAAACATCGCCAAGCAGTGGGCTAAAGCGCATTTTCACCGTAAAGCAAGACACACGTTCTTAACTGCATTGTTTATTGGTCGTGAAAAGAATAAGTTGGTAGGATACATATAGTTCAGCGCTCTCTTGCAGGGAACAAACAGCATTCACGTGCTATCCAGCACCTGTATCCTTTTGAATTTTAATGATTTCTTTAATGAACTTTATTTTGTTAGTCTTAGTTATAACATTAATTGATATATGTTATGCATAACATTTTGTGTTTGTGTGATTGAAGTTTTTGATCAGGTAGACAGTTTGTATGCTACAAAAAAGTAATATATGCATATGATTGTATATTTTAATTAGTACACTTTTTTTCACATGAAACTATTTTTCATAATAATTCCTTGGTAATCCTAGGCAAGAGAAAGTCATTTATTTGACCAGTGATTGATCATCTTGAAATTTTTGTGCTCAAGAGGAGAATACACTTCTCCAGTGAACTGACAACAATTTCAATTCTGGTTAAGTTTTCACTTTACATTTTGCTAGTTGCTGTTATTTGAGATATAAATCCTTCACCTTTTGTGGATCACTACTTCTATAGAAGTTTAACTCAGTGTTCTTCAAACCCTTCTAGACTTGCAAATGAACCTCCTTTGCGTGCGGGTATTTAAAATGAACAGATTAAGTTAAATTCAATTTACGTAATGTAGTCTGAGTCTACAAATAAAATAGATTACTTAAACTAGCTCAAGTCATTAATGGCACGTATTTAAACATCAGCTAGTAAGATGGCTGAAACTGGAATAAAAATTTCCCAGAATGGAATAGAACATAACTGCAAGGCAAGACTGCCAGAAGCTCTAATAGATTCAAAACCTCGGCTTAAATACTTAACAATTAATATGCATTCTAGTGAAGGCTACGGAAAGAAGTAAGTAAGTAAAGGTTCAAATCATAATAACTGGTTAATTAACACAAAATCATGCATTATCATCAGTTCTTTGTTTCAATAATAATGTTGCATCTAGCAATAAGAGATCAAATGAATACAGACTTTTCTCTTCTGCAAAGTTTCTGTATATGGTACAGCATACTGCTTGTGGTGAAATCGCTTGTGATAGTTTCTGATGTGTTGCTTGATGAACATGTTTTAGCTAGACACAAATATCGCACTAAATTAGCTGGCACATGGTTTTTTGTCGCCAGCTTTTAATTTTTCAACCCTTTGTTCTGCCGCTTACTGGAGCTGCCAGCTGCATAAATTACTTCAGCTCTGATGCCGGCATCACAGTTCTTTAATCTATTGATATTTTTGGCCTTCCTAATCTTCACTAGGAATTTTACCCAATGTAATGTGAAATTCTATTGTATTTAAATTTACAGTTTTGACCTCCCACTATGTGCCTTGATTGACTGGTTTATGAAAGCTGATTTTATTGTTACTTTTTTGTTTCATCCTAAGTGTGGTGAGAATATGGGTTTGAATGGGGGGGGAAATGTAGAAAGCAGGAAAAGGTGAATGTGACAATTCTGGTATCCAAGCCTCTTGCATAGCTGTCGAGGAAAGCGCATTTCAGAGCATTTTTGCAGCTGCTCAGTACATAATGTAATTTCTGTCATTATTGTTATTTTTTGAATTGTTTGTAATTTATTTTGTTGATTTGTGCACAATGCCTAGATTGTGCAATTCATTGATGTTTTTAACTTAAAATAGAATGCTGTGTACGTGGAAATATTGAAATTTAAATATCTTTTGTGATGCCATTTTGGTTAACAATCAGAATAGGGTCAATATGCACACCAGTATAGCAAGAAATCAGGATTTAAACTACAATGTAGACATTTGTTGTGTCACAAAGCGGTTCGCACTAAAACATCTGTGCATGCCCATAGACATTTGGAGCTTAAATTTTCATGTTACATATGTATTTGTGAAATAATTTCATTACAATATTCCCAAGTTTTTTTTCTCTGTTCTTTTACCTTTGAATTTACCCTGTATTTGAAAAAAAAAATCATTTATATATTGTGGAAGTCAGCTGTTAGATTTATTGGTAACAGGTTATGGTATGGCCAGAATTATTGGGATGATTTGAGAGATTTCAAAAATTTTTATTGATGTGCAATATACTAAATTACTTAACAATCCTGCAGATTTTGTTGGATGTTATATTGAAACAGTGTTGCACTTTGAGCCAACATGTGTGATAACACTGATTTTGTCGTCGCATTCTTTTTAAATGAATTCCTCTATACTGCGCATAAGGAAAACTAGGCAATCCAAAGTTTTGAATTAAAATGTTTAACTATATCCAAGGATAGGATTTAAAAGATTTGAATAATGAAAAAAAGTTTCAAAATTAGGAATTTAAAATCTTTCTGCACATTACGCAATCTGAGGATTCAAATACCACAACCTTAAAAAAATTATTTCTAAATTAAAGGATATCTAGAGGAAGATTTAAACCTAATTTATTGACACGTTGAAATGCATAATAACAAACAAAGAACCATAACTGCTTTCATCATTCTGTAAAGCATGCAGTGGGCACTGAATATCCCATAAACCATTAATTTGTAACTCACTGTTAATTACATTAGACCATTTATTAATTATGTATTTTGGATTACATGAATTTATTAAAGAGTCATATACATAAAAGGGCTATGACCAGAATCCAATGTGAATCAATGCAAGCAGGAATCAATAAATATTTGAAAGAATTCAAAGGAACAGGAAAAACATTTCCATGTGATAATGCATAAGATATGCTGGGTAATCGAGGAATCAACAAAAGTATATTCATCATCACTTTCTAAAATTTTGTATAAAAATGCATTTATGATTACATCAAATCACCATTCCCTAACAAAATCTGCACACACAGATTTTATAAAAATATTTTCACTTGTACTGATATAAGAATCTAAAGACTTTAACGCAATACGATTATAGCAACCAATTTGTAAAATTCTATTATAAATACCTTCCTTAGAATTTAATGGATGGGAAAATGATTTATTTTGATCAACTATGATTAAATCACAAAGATGTTTATTGCTGTCATTTATATCAAATGTTATGGCTTTTAATTTAATTTTCTTTTCCAAAGATTCATTTATTTTTGGGTCATCTACACTATGATTAAAATCTTGAATCTCGCACTGCTGATGTTTCTGTAGTTTTCTCTTTTTAGAAGTTTTAAACAATTGTGGGGTAAGTTTTTGATTTGGTGCAACTGGACATGATGCACTCGAAACTGCTCTTGAATTTTCATCCGAGTTTAAAATTCCTCTACATTCTGAAACTAATGAATTTAATGTTGTATGAATACACTTTAACATGACATTTTGGACTTTTGTTTGTCATATTAATTGCAGTAATTCTTCTACAAATTTCTCACATGCATTTACTCTTTGTTGAATACTTTGTGAATTGTAATGACTAACAGAATACACATTTATTGATTTCATATTTTCATTGCATTTCTGATTCAATTCAAGATTAATCCCTGAGGAATTAAACATACAATCATTTTGTCCACTAAGGAGTGAATGCACTTTATGTATATGTTTGCACAGCAATTTATCTAAGCAATTGCACTGATACAAGTGACTACATAATGATACACATGATACTTTAGGGCATCCATAAAAGCAAAAATCCTTACACGGACAAATTTCAAAAAGACGCTGCACGGTATATGTTTTATTTTTGGTCTGCAAGCAAACAGTCCAAGAATTATCAGAGCATCTATTTACATCACTGTCCCTAATTTTCATTCCTCTCTGATGTCTGCTTAAGAAACAAGAAATGGAATTTCTAGGAGAAACATTAGTGTATAATTTAAATATATATCTTTCTCAATTGTCAGAAGAGTAGAAATTAGAATATCTAATCGTCTATTATGTCTCCGCTGAAAATAAACAGTTTTCAACTGATTGTGAAATGATTAGCAAATGATACTTTATGATTTGGAAAATTATCTAGATCAGTTGGACCATACAAAGTTGAATTATTCTGAGGCTTATATAATAACACAGGATTGTATGCTTCACATTTTAAAGTTTCAGTGATTGAATTAACAGAAACTGCATCACTACTTGGATGCAATGAACTGTTTAAATATCTAGAATAAGCACAAATAGCTTTACGGGAGACAAAGACAGACTTCCTTTACAGGGAATTTATTTCTATTCTCTCGATTTCCTGACCCATCTTGTAAGATATCCCTTATTTTTTGTGGAGGTACAGACAGACGTAAATTCGCTTTTATCAAATATCGCGTACTTTTTTCAATGGCTGATATTTACAATTTTCAAACTTTTGCTCATGGTTATGTTTAGGAAAGTAAAAAACAGATTTTATTAATTTCTTCACAAGCCCATATTCTGACTGGACAATGTATATTTTTTGAAATTGTACCTTTTTCCGGCTAGTCTTTTTTTCAAAATCAGAACAACCTTGCATGGCAAACTGACAACAATAATAATGATAAGTTTTAGAATTTTTCGTTACTTTAGAAAATTTTCTGAATGAAATAAATGTCGAGGTTCCTTCCAGTTCTAGCCAATCAACTTTTGTGCAAAATTTCTTATGTTTAAAAAATGATAATAGTTATCACAATTTAGACATTTCCGAGGATAAATAGATGAACAATTTTGTTTTAAATTAGATACTTATTTATTTGAACAATTTTTTTTTTGTGGTTAAAAATGAGTTCTTTGATTTATAGGTTTTCAAGCATATTTGACATTTACGAAGATAACCCATTTCTATTTCATCAATATTACATTCTTTGGTTTCTAATTTTTTAACACTCAATACATTATCAATGTTTTTACCAATACTACTTTGAGGACAAGTTAATAAAAGTTTAAGCTTTTCAGTTTCTAGTTTTTCTTTGCAATTCTTTTTATGAATATTAAAAGAATTTTTAGTTTTATAGTTTTTATTACAAATGTCACATTTTCTAGGGTAAAGTGATGGTGCATTACAATGAATTTCAGATCTCCTCCAGTCCAAATAGGACACATTGACTTATTTTTCCTCTCTTGACAATTAATTTTACTGCTTTCTACATGATCTTTTAGTAAAGAAAATTTATTAAAGTGAAAGAAACTTAGGCCTGAACTACAAGAAGTGCTTCCTCTGGTCATAGAAATGTTCTTTAGCTGAACAGCATAACTAGATGCAAAGTAAAAATCATCTTTTGTTGTACAAAATTTAGGTTGTGAAATATCAAAATTTGTAGAATCATTTTTTAAACTCCCATTGCCGCTAGCAGAAGCACAATACAATGGATAAAAATCACTACCAGAAACAGCACTTGTCTGTTGTACACTACAACCAGCAGCAGTAACTGAATTCTTAAGTGATGATCCCATGTAGCCCATTACGCTTTTTAGGTACAAAACAGCTGAAGCAGCATTCTTCAGACGCAAACCACCACTAACAGTCAAATCCTTCCTTAGACACAAACCATCACCAAAAGCATGAATTGGATTCTTCTGAAAACTAGCAATTGGGGCAGTAGTGTTCTTAGAAATTAACGGTAGAACTGGCACTGCTCAGAAATGGGTCAGAACCATGGACTGCAACATGCCTGGAGTAATAGTCAACAACAGCGATGGTAGCATTTCTATGACAGGGGCTCGGAGTGACATTATTCCTTAAATGCAAACCAGAAGCAGTATTCTTCGGATGACAGCCAGTACCACGGACACCAACAAGTCTAGAATGACAGCCAACACTGGGAATGACAACATTCTCAGGACATGGGCCAGGAGTAGCAATGTTTCTTAGACGCACACCAGAACCAGTGCGAGGGACAGCAGCATTCCTTGGATGTGAGCCAAAACCATGGACAGGAACATACTTAGAATGCAAGCCAACACTATGTATGGCAACATTTCTAGGATGACAGCCAGTTTAGTCCCATTTCTTACATGATGCAAACTAGAACCAGCTCTATGGACATTAGCATTCCTTGGACAAGATCCACCACCATGGCTAGCAGTGCAAAGAGACAGAGAGCTAGCATCTGGTTTGGCAATGTTTTTATGATGTGAGCCAGGGGTGGTATCATTTTGTGGATGCAAACTAGAACCATCTGTGGGGTTAATAGCATTTCTTGAATGAGAACCACCACCATGGACAACACATTTAAAACAACATCCAGCACCAGGAATAGCAACTCTTCAGCTGAGAGCCAGCAGCAGCTTTAGTAGCATTTCTCAAACCAAAATTAGCATTCTTAGTAGCATCTACAGGACAACCATGCTTCAAAACAGTCAAATACAGAGAATAAGAAGGGCTTGCAGAAACAAAATAATCACTCAGAGGTGGAAAATCCAGTACAGTAAATGAAACACAAGGCAACACAAAATGACTTACCTTTGTAGAAACTGGCTGTGAAGTCAAAACACTCTTGATATTTTCTAGGAAAACTGATGCAAGTTTCTTGTCCCCCAGTCGGTTCAGATGCAATCCATCACTAGCCAATAAACAAAATAATGTGACGACCTGCAAACAAAAAAGGCTTCTCGATTTTGGCAGTACTTTTCAAGTTGAGAATTAATTTCTACAATTTTTTCATTAATTACCTGTAAACGGTTCAAAGCTGCCACTTGCTGATTTAAAGTCGTCAAAAAATCTTCACCACGTGGTAGGATATCTGAAATGATAACATTGATACTCGGGTTCAAACGTTTAATATCCTTAAAGAGGCAATCGTACTTTTGAAGAATAACTTTAACACTGTCATCCGAATTGTTGGTACCAACATGTACCAAAATCAAATGGTATCGATTGTCCGAAAAGGATATTTTACGTCTTAACCTTTCTATCGTTATACCAGGAAAAGAATACAAATCTACTTCATAATTCAGAAGATTTGCCGGTAAATATTCATCCAAATATTTAACCATTGAATCTCCAATTATAAGCAATTTCATCTTTTTTAGTTGCATATCGGCAAAACAAAGAACTACAAGTAGATACAAATAGAAACAGATCAATAATTTAGTAATAAAAAAGTGACTATAAATTAAATGAAAATCAAATCAAACACTAATCATAAATATAACAAAATACCATACCCAAAATACAGATAATTATTAATAGAAAAAAAGAAGTAAATAGCTTCACTCAAGAGAGAAAAAAGGCGCAAAAATTACACCCCTCACACCCCAGCGCTAAAGGGCTGGTTCTTTGGCTTCTCGCAGCTGAAACCGGACGGAGAGACTGATGATGTAGTTGGGTTCGCTTACTGGCTTTGAATGTCTTATTCCGTCTTCGGTTTCATGAGTATTTTCTTGAAAATCAAAAGGTCTTGAAGAATTGTTTGGTAAATAATGTAAGCAAGAAATTTTATCTCGTTAAATTACAATATATATTGCATTTATATATGATCTAGTAATGTAGCTATGGCACATTTAATTAAACTATAATAAACGCAAAACATAAGCTTAAACTAATTAAAGCTGAATATACATTAAATATGGTCCATTTTCCCACAATATTTTTTAAATGCATGTAAATAGTAATCCATCGACAAAAGGCATCGATAGATTTCTATATTTACGAAGAATTAATTTTCAGTTAAAAGATCCCAAATAATGTCACGAGTTGTGTTATAGAAATATTAAATAAAATTATGCTAACCCCCCCAAGTCCTGCTATGCTGCCTCAACGTGGCGGGGGGGTGTCACTGGGCGGAGCGGGCGAAGTACGTCGGGAGCATAGCTCCTGGTAGGGCCACCCTAGGCGTGAAGGCCGCTCCGAAATGCCCAGCTAAAGCATAGCAGGTGAAGACCCTTCAGGAGATTACCGTCTTGGTGATCGGGTGTCACAATCCCGAGGCTCCAGTGACCTTTCCTTTTCTTCCTTTTCCTCTCTTCTTGTCTCTCTTTCTTCCTATCTCTCTCCCTTTGTGGTTTCCTCTACTGGAGGATGGGGCTCACTGTGTGGTGCAGCTACTATTCTGGTTTCTGTTTCACCATCGTGAGAAAACCGCCTGTGCGTTTGCCGTGCATGGTGACCCGTAGGGTAGGAAAGGAGGATCCTGGTAGTTGAGGGGCGAGGTACTGTCCCCAACACGCTGCTTTGGCCTCTGCTTCTACTTAAAACGGGAGGCACTTAGCTGTCCCCGCTAGTGTCAATCGGCTGGTCACTAGTCCTATTGGTCAGTGGCTAGGGGATAAGCTTTCGGGAAAGCCGACTGTGGGGGCTTCAGTTTGCGTATAGGCCCGGCTAGCCCTAACACAGGAATCTGTGTTCCCTTGTTGGGCTCCATGGTGGGTGGGGCGGTCGGACCCGAATCTTTCTCTCTTTACAATATGAAAACTTCAACTTCTTCTTCCAACCATATGGAAACGAAAACTTCTGGAGCTGCTAAGCGAATTTGCACTTCGACCATAGTTAGCACAAGCAAATGTCCAAAGTTCTTAGTTATAACTGGTCAGATGGAAAAGTTATCGCCATTCTTCATCCATAAGCATATTGTGGCCTCAGTAGGCGAGCCAAAACACATAAAAAAGCTCCGTTCAGGATCGCTGCTCATCGAGACTACATCGGATGCACAATCTTCCTCTCTCCTAAAAATGACCAATATGGGTGAGCATTCTATCAATGTATCCCCACATAAGTCTTTGAACACATCAAAAGGTGTCATTTCGGAAACAGACCTGATATCAGTCTCTGAGGATGAACTTTCAAAAGAACTAGCTGAGCAAAACGTGTGTGGCGTACGCCGAATAAAAGTCCGTAGGGACGGGCAACTAGTCAACACAAAACATGTTATTCTCACTTTCTCATCTCCAGAGCTACCGAAAACCATTAAGGCAGGCTACCTAAACTGCCCCATAAGACCCTACGTGCCGAACCCATTGCGCTGCTTTAAGTGCCAACGGTTTGGCCATGCAAAGGCAGCATGCCGAGGAAACTTGGCGTGTGCTCGCTGTTCTGGAAGCGGTCACGAAAGTCAGGAATGTGTAGCTGATCCAAAATGTGTAAACTGTCATGCTGATCATCCGGCTTACTCACGCAACTGCTCTAAATGGAAAGAAGAGAAAGAAATACAGCATATTAAGATTACAAATAAAATATCCTATCCTGAAGCTAAGAAACAATTTAGCATGGGTCAGCCAAGAACAAATATCTCCTATTCTCAAGCCACTAAATCATATCGGTCAATAAGTACACAAACTTCGCATAGCACACAGAAAAAGACACCTGAATCAAAAACAAATGACAAAGAAAAAATTTTTCTGCCACCTCCTCCCAAACAGACAGCAGAAAGTTCAAAAATAAAAACACAAGAAACAGAGAGTTCAAAAAAGAAAATTAAAAGCTCAGAAAGCAGAAGCTCAAGCCGAAGCTCTATAGAAGGGATCCTTTCTGACTTTATTGAATCTGAGATGGAAACAGATGGAGGCAAAGATCTCCCGAGAAATGTTCTGCCTCACAAAACAAAGAAACAGCATCGAAGCAATAAACATTCCTAATGGCTACTCTCATCTCGTGGAACTGCCGAGGCTTTTACCAGGGTATTGATGGTATTAAGCAGCTTATTAATAAACATCAACCCGTCTGTATAGCGATACAAGAGACATTCCTCAAACCTGGTAATTTTGCAAAGCTTCGCAGGTACTCAATGATAAGAAAGGATAAGACATTCAGTGAACGCGCAAGTGGTGGTGTCTGTTTACTTACATCAATCAATTGCCCTTCGAGTGCTCTCCCCTTGGATACCCCCCTCCAAGCGGTTGCAGTGCAGTTGAACATTCGGACACTAACAACTGTCTGCAGTATCTACATCCCGCCCAATGAGAGCATAGATCAAGGAGACTTGGAAAATTTAATTGTTCAACTACCAGTTCCGTTTTTTCTGATCGGTGATTTCAATGGACACAATCCCTTGTGGGGTAGTAAAGACACAAACCGACGAGGGAAGCAAATTGAACAGCTTCTCCACGACCACTGTCTCTGTATCCTCAATAGCACAGAAAGTACTTACTTCCATCAGCCAACAAGGACCTTTCATTCGATTGACCTCGCTATTGTTTCTCCACAGCTTTTGCCTTTCTGTTCCTTTAATGTCGAGAATTATCCATATAATAGTGATCACTTCCCTATTATTATAAGCATTACAGGAAATGGGAGTGTTTCTATCCCTAGAACACCACGGTTTCAGTTGGACAAAGCCGACTGGGAATCCTTTTTACATTATGCCCTCTTCACTGAAGAAATAGTGAAGAATGTGCACATTGACAAGGCTGTGAAGATCATTACAGATAAAATTATTCAAGCAGCTGATATATGTATCCCAAAAACGTCGGTAAAACTACCAAAATACCCAAGGCCTTGGTGGAATCCTGAATGCCAAGATGCCATTAGAAAACAAAGGAAAGCGTGGAGCATTTTTCGGCGATATCCCACAGGTTCAAATCTTATAATATTCAAAAGGGCTAAAGCAAAAGCTCGGCAGGTGCGGAGGAAGAGTCAGAAGAATTCCTGGACCTCGTATGTATCCTCAATTACCTCCTCTACTTCGAGTAAGAAGGTATGGGAGAGAGTCCGGAAAGCGTCCGGTATCTACAAAGAGCACACACTTTCCATCTTAAAGATAAGTGGTGAAGCAGTAACTAGTAGAGAAGGAATTGCCAACGCCATTGGACAGGCGTTTTCAGCCGTCTCAAACAGCAGTAACTATCCTCCTGAATTCCTTTCTGCAAAAATATGCATCGAAAAACAATCTATTGATTTTAAATCTCCCAATACTGAACCTTATAATCAGGATTTTACTGTGCTTGAATTGAAAAGAGCCTTATCGCAGACAAAAAATTCATGTCCTGGTCCGGATGGTATTGCCTACTCTATGTTGAAACACCTCCCTTCTAAGTCACTGGCAGCCATCCTCTTTCTTTTTAATAGAGTATGGAAGGAACAAGTCTTTCCAAATGCCTGGAGAACAGCTTTTGTCATTCCCATTGTTAAACCGGGGAAAGACCCTACCAATCCGTCAAGTTACCGCCCCATTGCTCTAACTAGCTGCCTTTGTAAACTCTTTGAAAAGATGGTCAATACTCGTCTGGTCTATTTTTTGGAGATAAATAATTGTATTTCCCCTTATCAAAATGGTTTTAGAAAAGGACGTGCAACTGTCGATAACATCCTACTCTTAGAAACAGGTATACGTAGAGCGTTCGTTAGAAGAAATCACTATATATCCATATTCTTTGATATAGAGAAAGCCTATGATACCACATGGAGGTACGGTATCCTTCGTGACCTATATAACAACGGTTTACGAGGAAACATGCCGATATTCATCAAACATTTCCTACAGGATCGGAAGTTTCATGTTAAGATAGGCCCTACACTATCTGACGTGTTCCATCAAGAAGAGGGTGTTCCACAAGGCAGTGTATTAAGTGTCACATTGTTTAGTATAAAAATTAACTCTATTTTAAAACAACTGCCTCCAACAGTCCATGGAATGCTGTACGTTGACGACCTGCAAGTCAGTTGTCACGGGGAAGACCTGAATGATATAGAGTGTAAACTGCAGACATCTCTCAATAGAATCATTAAATGGTCACAGGAAAATGGTTTTAGGTTCTCCACCCAAAAGACTGTGTGTGTGCACTTCTGTCGAAAGAAAATTCCTCACCCTGATCCCGAACTATATCTGCAAGATGTGCTGATTCCTGTAGAAAAGGAAATAAAATTCCTAGGAATGATATTTGACCATAAGCTTACCTTTCTTCCCCATATTACCTATCTAAAAAAGAAATGTTTAAAAACTATGAATCTTCTGAAAGTACTGTCAAATACTTCTTGGGGTGCTGATCGAAGCTCAATGCTTCTTATATATAGAGCGCTTATTCGTTCGAAACTTGATTATGGATCAGTCATTTATGGGTCGGCAAGGCCTTCGGTATTAGCCAAACTTGATCCGATACATCACCAGGCCCTTCGGATATGCACTGGTGCCTATAGAACTTCTCCAGTGGAAAGCTTGTATGTGGAAAGTAACGAGACCTCCCTGCGGTTAAGACGTGAAAATCTTTGTTTCAAGCACTACTTCAAAGTCTTATCACAAAGCGAAACTCCTACGCGGTCGAAATTGCTTAATGACCCATACTCCCGTTTATATCAGGCACGACCATCATGTGTCCGTTCTTTCGCCTTGCGGATGAGTGATTTAATAAAGGAGTATAATCTGACCGATATAAACGTACAGCTGGAGAACTTGTTTGGATTTCCTCCTTGGGAGGATTGGAGAATCCATTCTCTGGACACTTTTCGACACTGGGGTAAATCGCAAACTAATGAAACCATCTACAAGCAGATTTTTTGTGAACATAGAAGCAAATATAGGAAGTACATCCCTTTATATACAGACGGATCAAAATCTCAGGATCATGTTGGTGCCGCTTTCGTCACAGAGAAAAATATAGTGGGGGTCCGATTACATCCAGCTTGTTCTGTGCTTACTTCCGAGCTTACTGCAATCCATCTGGGTTTGACTTACCTTTCAAAACAACATTACATGAAGTTTATTATCTACACGGACTCCATGAGTGCCCTAATGTCTCTGGAAAATTATGCTCATCGTTCTCATCCAGTTGTAGCCAAAATCCTGAAGCTGAATAATACTCTAAAAAATCGGGGGTACCAGATTCTTTATTCGTGGATTCCTGGGCACGTTGCCATTAGGGGGAACGAGTTGGCGGATATTGCAGCCAAAACTGCGACCACAATGTACAATTCTCAAATTCCATTAACAGACATAAAAAAGTTTGTCAAAAGCAAAATTCTTAGTAAATGGCAGAGGCAATGGGATGACAAAGTCTATAATAAGCTAAGAAATGTGAAACCCTCCATTGAATATTGGCCGTGTACTGCTAATAGAAGGGAAGATGTTCTTTTGACTCGACTAAGAATTGGCCATTGTCGCCTGACTCACGAGTATCTACTGAAAGGAGAAGAGAATCCCTGCTGCCCAAACTGTAATGCAAATCTGACAGTACGCCACATCTTGGTAGAATGCCAGAGTTTTAATTATTTTCGACTAAGACACTTCAGTTGTTCAGAATTGGATTTAAGAAATCTAATTGGAAAAACTCATCATCGTAATCTGTTTCTGTTTTTAAAAGATATTGGCTTTTATGGTAGACTATAATTTAGCTTTTATTGTAGATTTTAATCGGTTTTTAGTCACTTTTTACCTATACTAGAAGATTTTAGAAATGACTAACTGCACTGTTACCATGTGTCTGGCGCAGATAACCTTGACAGGTTTTGTGCCAAAATTACAAAAATCCAATCCAAAATTATGCTAACGTACTTTCAGAGTACGTGCTAGAAAGCCATAACAAACACATCTGATTAAAAGTTAATTAATGCTAATAATAAATTTCATAACACGTTAAATCCAAACAAATTTCGCTTCATTTAATTTTGTGTTTCAACTAGCACTGGAAATGAGTTAGATTTTTGTAAGAGTTAGATTTAGTTACTGTTATAGAAGCATTATTATGGAAAATCAGGATTACTATGCAGTGATTGCTCATATCAGTGTCCATTGCTCATAAAATAATAAAAATTTCTTGATTAATATTTATATACTTTCTTATGTATACTCGTGTATTCTTATATTTTAAAAGTATGTATTCTAATGCTATTTTATCTCTATGCAGAATTTCATGATTTATTTTGCATAGTTTTATTAATAGCTACAAAGTGCATAAAATAAATCATAACAAATTACGTCACTAACAAATCAAATAATGATTTAAAACATTATTTTGGTAAAACAAAATGAATTAATTTACAGGACTTATTCCCATTTACCTGTTTTCTGGTTAGCTTTTCTTGCTGACACAAGGGATTAATTCCAATTCAAGTGTCAAACTCTTATGAATGTTCGTAAGCAGCAAAATAAACGAATCGTGCTCTTATTGACGGAGGGGAAACTCTTTTCAAGATTAGAAATACGATTTTTAATTTCTGCCATACATTTTCAAAAATTTTCTTCAACCTTCGTGGAGGCTTTTTAAATGAAAGTGGCTCAATATCTACCCATGATTTTACAGATAATGATCTGATTACAATGCTTTCTGAAATGCCATCTGGAGACAATTTAATTCGCTTTTGTTTCATTAAACGCACTTATTTGTGTTTTCGGTATACGGATTACTATTTTGTCGATGGATTACAATGTTTTAAAACGTACATTTTCATTTTCTGCAATTTTCCATTTTCTTGATTAATTTTTAGCCCTAAAGGGATCATGAATGGTACATTAGTCTCGGAACGGCATTTTGCATTAAACCACTGGAAATGGCGTACACTTTTCAAATTGTTGCTACCAAATAATATCACCCTGTATTACAATTAAAGAAATTAAATAATGAAGAATCTGCATGAATGTATGAATGTTTCTTGAACTGTGAATAAACAACGGTACCTAGAGTCATTAAATTTTGAATAACATAATCTTCCACCCGAGCATGGGCAGCTGGAAGCTCGAATTTTGAATTACGAATTTGTTTTATTATCTATTTTACATTTTGTAAAATTTTAACGAATTTTTAATTAACAAACTCAACGAATACAATGCAAGCAGTGGTAGCACTGTACGAAAAAAAGCATTTTTATCTCCAGTGTGCGAGCTGTCTATAGGAAATTTTAAGGATACGATGTTTTTAAATATTTTGTGATTTTGCTGTTGAATTGAATTTTGCATGTTATAAGCGCCAAGAACGGGATATTTAAGAAATAAAGTAAACACCAAAATGCTAATAATTGACCAAGTTTTCGATGTGAACAACAAAAAAACATGCTTCTACCGGAACTGTGAATTCTACTTCCGCTATAATGTTTTTCTACGGAGATTTGCAGTTTTTCAAGCTACAATTTCTAATTTTAATTTTAGATTTCCTCCCCATATTTTTTGTTTAACGTTCTATTTATAATTAAATCTCTGTTTTTTAATAGCAACGAATATTGCTATATTTAATAATAAAGAATAATTTTAATACAAAAATTGCCAGATTTGTTATGTTATCGCTACTTTGGCGACTTTTTTGATTTCCCGAGATTCTGCCATCCATAGTGTTTATCGTAGAATCACTAAAGAAGTTTTGGGGATTAAAATAATTCTTCCTTGTATGTTTTCCTAAAATTCTTCCTATATGCATACATAAATGACTTTTTAAAATAGTATGTGTTGAATATATATTTCTATTCCATGTTGTTTAATTGAATTCATTTATTTTGTGAATGTATCACTTTTATTAAAGATAAGGTTCATTTGTTCTATGAATGTGTTGGTTTTATTACAGATAAGTTTAATTTATTCTAGTAATATGTTAGCTTTATTCGTCCTATATGAATACATAAATGCCTTCTCAATTTGCTGTGTTTTGAAGATATAGTATTTCAATTCCATGCTGTTTAATTGAATTCGTTTACTTTAAGAATGTGTTATTTTTATTTCAAGTAAGTTATTTGTAAAGGTTTTTGTCGCCTGTACTGGTGTTTACGAGTCATTCTTCTAATTTTTGAGAGTGATAGTTGAACAATTTTATTTTTATTTACTTGTTTATTTATTTTTCTTGTAGTTAACAACAATCCGTTTTCGAATAAAAAATAAAATTAGCTTCTATTTTGATATTTCATATACTATCCTATGTACTCTCTTAAAATATTGAAATTTTCATAAACAATACTATGTGAATACTAAGAATAAAAATTATAGTTAAAATATATTAAACAAATGCTGAGTAAATTTCAATTAGTGTACTGAAAATAATTTGAATTCCAAAAATAAACAATATAACACAAAAAATAAAGCATTGGCAAATAATATTTTCTCCAAAAAGTGGTCACATGAATGTAAAGCTTTTTCAGATTTTAATATTTTTAAAAATTCCTAGATGTTTAAAAACTGAAAATAATTCCATCTAAATATCATATAACAATATGTGAATTCTTACAACATAATGAATCATTAATGTCCCAGAAATAATAGCATAACCTCAACAATCTCAACAGGCGAAAATCGTCGCCAAACACCGCTGGTACCAACGACGTCATATAAGAAGTAGACGTCTCATTCTACAGGGAATTCGTCTGCTGGCCGGGGCCCCGCATATACCACGTGATTTATGGTCTTGCCGCTCTTAAGGAGTGATAGCTTAGGCTGTTTATCGCAGGTTTGGCATGCTTTTGATATGGCGGGAAGTGTTTTTTTATTTCCGTCTGCTGGCAATTAATTGGCAGATAACGATCTCAAATTAGGTTATTAGATTTTTTACAATTATTTTTAGATATAACTTAACGCTTTCTTTTCGGAAATTTTATCTATATTATCTATATTTTTAATAATCGCTTTAAAGTATTTGCACCGTTGTTTAGGTTAAATAATTTTAGGAAGAAAATCTAAAATAAATAATAAAAAATTCAGATGGAAACTATAATGGTATACATGTTTTAAAAAATTAGCTTGTAAACCCATGGAAATCTTTATAGATATATAAAGAATATGATATTTATTTTCAAAAAAATGAATACATAAAACAGTGTAAATAAAATAAAAACTACAAATTAAAAATACATGCTTTTATTTTAACAAATGCAGGGCTTAAATAAAACTGACTGTTTCGCAGAAAAGAAAAGCTTTTATGAACAGAAAGTGAAAACTAGTAAAGATATAATGGTGAGAGCCTCATTCAAACCTGAAAAAGTTCACTCAGATGTAGTTTTGATGGTTTTCTTTGACAAACTATATATATATATATATATATATATATATTGCTTGTATACAACAAAAAGTTAAGGCCTGTTTTCAAGGATTTTTTTAAAAATTTAACTCTACTAAAAATCTTAATACACACTTAATTCTCAAATCAATACACACTTAATTCTCATTATAAGTTAAAGAAAATTCTATAGTTATGATATATTTATGTTGCTAAAAAATAGTTTTAGAGGAAAAGGTTTTTAAAAAATCTTAAAATTAAACAAATATTACTATGAACGCAAAACTCTGCAATCAAATATTGAGGTGATTAAGTTATAAGCCACTTTTACGTATAGGCAATCTGTTGATATTATGAGTTAATACCATTTTATTCCTTTTACTTATAATGTTTGGTAAGTTTCAATTCACTGCCACTTTATTCCTGCTTTACCAGATCATTCTTATGCATTAGCTTAAAAAAAAAAAAAAATAGGATTAAATCATGCATTATTATCTAAGATACACTAGTACACAAATTTTCACCTCATTTCCAGATTTAGAATTAGCAAAAAGTAAATTATAAAATGTGACCCAAACATATTTTAAATTATAATCTTTTAGATATAGTGTGAGTTATATAAAAAAGTTTCAAAGGTGCTAGTAAAACACTGAATAAATCTGATTCCCCCTTTTTTTAAATTAATAAAATATTATTGTCCCTTAAAAAGTGTAATTTTTTTGTTAACACTACGTACTTTTTTGTTCTGAAGTTTTTCTGTTTCAACTTTACCTGCATAGTACAGTCGTATTATCAGGTATTCAAACAGAATGGCTTTTATCAAAGAACTTCTATGGTTATCTAAAGGATCATGATTTAAAATATGTTCATGCATGCCTAAAAATCTATTTGGAGAGTTTTCTATTACACATTTAACACTATCTGACTTGATGAAGCCATAATGTTTTTTTGTTTAAGTTTACCAGAAACCTGGGTGGTTCAAAAGGATTTCTCAGCTGCTCTGCATATCTTCACAACACTAGCAGATGACTCTGTTAATCCACCCCTATTTTTTCTAACTACTAATTTATTTTGTGTATAATCAATCGTTAAACCAACATCAGATAGGGAATATATACAAGTATCACATTTTAATGCATTTTTCAATTTTTTAACAACACTACCTGCAATGTATACAACAACATCACTAACAAAGTCTGAGAATTGTTTACAGCTTGTTAATGCAAAAGAATGATCTTCAGTAACACAGTTCTCAGAAAAATCAAAATCTCTTTTAAAGGTATCTGTAGAGTTGAAATTAATCGACTTCAAGTATATATTGGTGGTACTGCTTACATTTAAAATACTTGTATCATCTAAAACAATGCAATTTGTACTACCTGAAGTCATTATATGATGGTGCATCAGTAAGCGAACATATGCTGCTTTAAATTGTTTTGCGGTAGGGTTGTTATTGTGACCGTCTTTTGTGCATGGGGGATCAATACATCTTATTAACACAAATATTTTAGGAACAGCTTGAGTATAGGGCCCCATTGGCGATTTTTTGGCTTGGCGACCGAAAAATGTCGCCAGCCATGTAAAAGCAGTTAAAATTGAAAACACAAGTTAGAAAGCACGTTTCAACCCCCCCCCAAAAAAATTAGAATATGTGTTTAAACAGTAAATTTGTAGGTACATAAGTAAGTGGGGACATATTTTAAATACAAATTAAATTGAAAACAGAAGTTAGAAGGCACATTTTGAGCAGAAAAATTTTAAACAAATTTAGAATATATATTTAAGCAGTAAAACTATAGATAAATAAGTGTAGGCTTATTTTTAGCAGTTACATTGAAGATACAAATTTTAAGCTGTAAAATTGAAAATAGGAGTTCAGATTACATGTTTAAATTAAAAACATGAAAATAGGAGTTAAGAAAGCATGTTTAAATTAAAAATAAAGAAAAGAAATGCTAGAAATTTAGTAAAATTTACAAAGAAATCCTATACTCTGTCCAGTTTATGTCCCTTACAATTTCTAGAAATTTGAATATATCAATACTTTGCTCCTTGCAAGATTTAGTGAAAATATAAGAAGCCAAATAAAATTTAACCCTAGAACACTAGTGTACGTAAATTTTACGTGCTGCCATCCTTTATTGGTTCCTTTCTGCCATTTCCCTTTCACCTATACACTTGTTTGACCTTGAGTGCTTCGAGGTATCATGTAGGTGGCTGCATGCCACATGGTTTGATTTTTTCGTCTGCGGTTCATTTGTCTCGGTTGCATGAGCTAGAGCTCAGACGTGAATTTTACGTGTCGCTAGTAATACGCGAAATTTTGAACACGTAAATTTTTCGTGTCACTAGTAATACATGACTTTTTAAATACGTAATTTTAACGTAGTCCTAAATATGTTTTCATTTATTTTTAAATTTGTGAGTGGCATAATGGCGAAAC
>KK112068.1:105068-157938 GCA_000611955.2 Stegodyphus mimosarum | reverse complement strand
CTCAGCATCACAGCTAAATCCATAGCGACTTGGTATTTAGCGAAATATACGTACGAAAATAGCAAACACTCAATAGAAAAACACCGCATTCAAAGAATAAAACGAGAACTTAAATAACTACTCAAATTAACACGTAAGAATTTCGAATAAACCGCTACGTCATCTCACATTACCAATAAAACCGTTCTTTATAAAATAGGAAATACGCATGCGCGAAAACTACATGTTTCCGTAGCTTCTAAATACCCAGTCAGCCATGTTCGCGGATATACGGAGTTACCCATGTTGGCGCGTTTATTGCTCATTCAAAAACAATCGCCGCCAAGCAGTGGGCTAAAGCGCATTCCAACCCTCTGTGCTAATATTCATACATCTAAAAAATTGTCCGAGACTCAAAACCTAACACGCAAATAAAATCTAAAGAACATGGGAAGTATGTAGCTAAATATAGTTATAAGGTATTATTATCACCCATTATGTCGTGTTTAGAATACTTATGTGGTAACAAATCAGAATGAAGTGATGACCGATATGAAGGTGATAACAATCAACAAAGTTAAACACACTACTACCTTCAAGAAGGCAGACTGGTCATAGTAAACAATTTTAGCAAATGAGGGTCAGCATGGTGAGACACGAAGAAAATAATGAAAGAACAGTTTCAATACCTATCCCTCAACTATCATGAGGGCAGCTATAGACTAAGGATTATACCATTTTGAAAGTGTTGTGTATTAATGACAGACAATGCAGTTTCATTGCTAATACTGCTGTTATCTTTTAGCAAATTATGCTCATTTACACATGTCAAATATCTTAAGAAGCTTAGCATGCTATCCAATCATTTTCTGACCTGCCAGATTTTCATACTTTTTTCCAATTTAATTAATGCAAGATATATTTCTCAATAAGCTAAGACTATATCTGAAGATAGCCATAACCAGTGTATTTGCTTGGTAATTATAAAATGTTTGTAGGACTGTATTCTATATTTATATGTGTATACTACATACTATGCAAAACCATGAATGTGAGGGGGGAGGGAAAGAATATTTAAAAGCAAAGCACAATTCCAAGAATAAAAAATGCAAATGACTTTTTGAATAAAAATTCACATCTTTAATGTAGTGTATCTTTTATTTTTCACATTATCTTTTTTTTTACATGCATCATAGATTGAATTAAAAAAAAATAATGCATAACTAGAAGAGAGAAAAGGGGGAACATTTGGCCCTGGGTGCAAAATTAATGTTATAAATTTTTTCCACTCTTGGTAAACAGGAAGAGCATGAGATCTTCAGTTGCCCAAGAGCGCTAAAAACCTTAGATACAGCTTCGCATAACATATAATTATTAAATATAACGTGAAAAAGGTAAAAGCACTAGATTGTTCCTCATATATTGAATATGGCCAAAGTATTCAATTGACCCCATATAAATTTTAATACAATCACCTAATCTTATATAGCATTATATATAAACAACAAAGAACCCTTATAAATATGACTTTTTCTAAAAGAATGAGAAAAAATTTATTTTAATGAAACAAAATAATTATTAACCAAGAATAATTACTTTTCTATTAAAGAAACTTCTACATTTCATAACTTGTACTTCTTTGTTACTATAAGCAATTAATGATTCCAAAATGAGGGAAGATTTACAATAGCTCTTAGTAAGGTTACCTTCATTGCATTATTAGTGAAACTGGTTTCATCAGAGAAAAATTCTCTACTTTCAGATTATCCGACACCGACAAAATGTTATCAACTTATTTACGATTTTGTATATTGGTGAAAAATTTGTGTTTGGAACATACAAACTTCTTTGTTCATTAAGAGAAACATTTTATAAGAAGCAAAGGCTCTAGTGTAGAATTGGGTGCCCCTTGTTTTTTGGTGAAAAATTTTATTCAGTTTTGGGGATGAAACACCATTTCTGTTTACCATGAGAGTTTTAACATCGTTTTAGCTTCTTGATTTATTTAATTGAAAATAAATCTATGTGTACATGGACAAAGTCAAAATGTGCAATGACTAAGTTTGTGCAATTCTCTGATTTTTTTTAAGTGAAAATAGGTCGATGTGTACATGGACACAGAGTTTGTGAAATTCTTCACCAAAAAACAAGGGGCACCCAATTGTAAACTTTTACCGAAGCAAAATTTTATAGGGGAAAAAAAATACTTTATAGCAGATATTTACATTTATATTGCTTGTGTTCAGCTATTGTTCTTCAAAATTTCTTCAGAGCAATCTCTTTCCTCCAATTCCTGAAACTTCCATACAAGTAGATTGGTTGTTGCTACACTTATACTCAAAAATATGCCCAAAATTTTGCTGATTTATCAAATATTTAAACCAGGCATGGGAATAATCAGAAAGAACCTAAAATTTTAATATTTCATAGCCAACATCAAGTAATGGGTTTCTCAGCATTGTGTCTAAGCATATGTTTCCTTAAACCCCTTTTCTGTACAAATGATTTGCTACAAATATTACATGAATATAGTTTCTCCTCAGTGTGTCTAAACATATGGTTTTTTAAATCACTTTTGGACGTAAATGACTTGCTACATAGATCACATGAATGTGGTTTCTCACCAGTGTGAATGAATACATGTTGTTTCAAACTATTTGCTTGTGTAAATGATTTGCTACATATATCACATGTGTATGGCTTCTCACCAATGTGGATAAGCATGTGAGTCTTTAAATTACTTTTCACTGTAAAAGATTTCTTACAAAAATCACACTGAAACTGTTTCTCACCACTATGAATAAGCATGTGTGTTTTTAAAGTACTTTTAAGTGCAAATGATTTGCTACATAGAATACATACATGTGGTTTCTCCCCAGTATGGATAAGCATGTGACCTTTTAAACAACTTTTCTGTGAAAATGATTTGAAACAAATATCACATGCATATGGTTTCTGACCAGTGTGAATGAAAATGTGTTTATTTAAATTACGTTTCCGAGTAAATGACTTGCCACATTTATCACACTGATACGGTTTCTCACAGTTGTGGGTAAGCAAATGTGACCTTAAATTATATTTTAGTGCAAATGATTTGCCACATACACCACATACATATGGTTTCTCATCAGTATGAGTAAGGATATGTTTTTTTAAATAACTTTTTGATGCAAATGGTTTGCTACACATATGACATTCATGTGGTTTTTCTTCAGTATGTGTAAGCAAATGTGCCTTTAAAGTGCTTTTGTGCGCAAATGGCTTACAACAAATATCACATGAATGTGGTTTTTCTCCAGTGTGAGTAAGCATATGTATGTTTAAGGTGCTTTTGTGTGCAAAGGACTTGCTACAAATACCACATGCATGTGGTTTCTCTTTGGTGTGAGTAAGCATATGTATCTTTAATTTACCTTTCACTGCATATGATTTGCCACATGTATCACATGTATGCTGCTTTTCACGAGTGTGAGCAAGCATATGTGTCTTTAAAGTACTTTTGCATCCAAATGCCTTGCTACATGTAATACAAACATGCACTTTCTCACCAGTATGAATACGCATGTGGCCCTCTAAATGAGGTTTCTGTGCAAATGACTTGTTACATGTATCACAGTGATGTTGTTTCTCACCATGAACAAGCATATGTCTTTCTAAGCATTTAAATGATTCATTACATATATTGCACTTGTGTGTTTTCTTTCTTGAGTTGGTACTCATGTTTTTTGATATGGTATGCTAAAATGGCTTCTGAATATCACAGAGGACTAAGGTTTCCTGTATGTGTCAGCAACATGCACCAAATATTTATAATGCAGTAATTTTTTCAGCATAGACAGATATTTTATCCATTTATAAATTAGAGCTTTACAGATAGATGTGAATTACAAATTGCATCCATCAGTTCCTCTCTCATGTTCACAAAGATCCAAATGAAGTTTAAGATGCCTCATAATGATTTTTAATGAAATCATATAGGATATATTTTAACTCAAATAAACTTTGATCTTCCTCAAAAATATCAAAACATTAATCCAGGGTAAAAAAAAAATAATCTAATTTAAATTGCTTAAACCAATTCATGAAGATACATCAGTGTTATGTTCTCAATTTCCGATATCAAACTCTCCTTGTATGTTTCCAACTGCGCATCTATCTTCAACCTTCAACGTACAAAGAGGAACCATGTTTTTTTAATATGAACGCCTTACGCATACTTTGCTATTTAAAACTTGAAAATTAACATGAAGTCACTAATTTTACGTACAGTAGATTTTACATGTATGTATTTTCCAGTTACATGCATTATTATAATGCACATTCATATTTTCAGGACTTTTTACACATTCGATATTTTTAAACCTTGCATTTGGAAATTCAAATATAACATTACGCACACATCAAGTTCTCCATACCTCAGATCTGCTTTCTGCGTACGGAAAATAATGAATAAAGTTCTGCAGAAATGTTCATACCATTTTCTCCAACAACAGTTAAAAATTTCTCAAAGTACATTATATTTTTATTATATAAAATCTCATATTCCAGAAAGAAAAAAATACAGATTTCTCATTTATATTAAATCCCTTTCACTGCACATCCCTCACCAGCTAATTTGACATTAGAATGACAAAACAACTGTAACTTATATGATTACTATACTGTACAAGATTATGTGATTTTACAAGGAAACTGCTCATTGAACACCTATTACACACAACTTTTCATAAGCATCATTTCAGATACTCAAATTTGTCGTTGATATTGCTATACAAAACAGTAAGAGAGTAATTCGTTACATAGTCAAGAACACCTAGGTACACAACATATACTCTCTGACATAGTGAAACTTCAATGCCACTTCTCCGCCTGCACAAGAGGATACCCTCACAAGCAAAGCTGTATGTAAGCAAAGCTGTACAAGTATGTCATATTTTGCAGGTGCATATACGTCTTTAAGCCTGTTAAATACTGACGTGAATACTTTCTTCAGTTTTTTCTTAATATTTGACTGATTTTGTATTTCATATTCATTCAGTATTAGTACGATAAAAAACATTTAATAATATTTATTGCTACAAGCATAGCAGTTAAGGTGTTTTGCCTAACTGTTTTTGAGCTCTCTCCACGAGAGAAACTTATTTCGACAACGGGTTAAAAGACTTAAAGATGAAATGAATGATTATTTCATTAGTTTTACTCACGGTTTTACTCCGTGGTTTTACTTAACAGTTTTGATATTTAGAAATAGTGAGAAATATTGATCTGTAATATTAAACAATGGAGTTACAGTCAAACAAAATATTAGTACTATTTGGATCTCAAACTGGGAACTCAGAAGATGTTGCTGAACGAATTGGGAGATTAGTTCGTAGGATGAGTTGTACATGTGTTGTCGCCGGTTTAGATACTTATCCAATAACTCTGCTGTTAAACGAAAAACTTGTTGTCTTTGTGTGTTCTACGACTGGAAATGGAGAGTTTCCAGACAATATGAAATCATTTTGGAAGTTTTTGTTGCGGAAAAATCTCCCGAGCAATTCTTTGAGTCACATGTACTTTTGTGTGTTTGGATTAGGTGATTCATCATATGAGAAGTTTAATGTAGTTGCTAAAAAGCTGCAAAAGCGTTTGCTACAACTTGGAGGTTCAGAACTTGTACCATTGACTCTCGGAGATGATCAACATGAACTTGGTTATGATGCAGCTTTAGATCCATGGCTTTTAAAATTTAGAGAATCGTTAATTAATTTTTATGGTGTGTCAGGTTCATATATTCCTGATGATGAACTTCTGCCTCCAAAATATGAAGTAAAATTTATAGAAAATAAAGTTATGGAACATGGAATAATGAAAAATAATAAATTGCAAACACAATTAGTAAATCAAGATAATCTATTTCCACTTGCAACTCTGAAAAGGAATGAAAGAGTTACAGCTAATGACCATTTTCAGGCTGTTCATCACTTAGAATTTATTATAAATTCTTCAGTACATTATGAACCTGGAGATGTAGTAGTTGTGTGGCCCAAAAATGCAGTGGAAGAAACTGAAGACTTCTTAAGTCTCTTAAATGTTCCTTTAGATTCAGAATTCATTCTTGTTTCATCAAATCCTGAACTTCCATTGCCTACTATAATGCCCTATCCATGCACTGTTCGACAGTGTGTTACATCATTCTTTGATATAATGAGTGTGCCTAGACGATCATTATTCGATTATTTTTACCAGTTTAGTAAAGATGAGTTAGAAAAAGAAAAACTAAAGGAATTTACTCTTCCTGAAGGTCAAGAAGAACTCTTTTCATATTGCAATAGACCAAAGCGTAATATTTTAGAAGTATTAAAAGATTTTCCACATACTACACCGTATATTCCTTTTAATTACTTATTTGATATGATACCTCAAATTCGACCTCGTTCCTTTTCAATAGCTTCATCTCTGTGTTTTCATCCAAAAGAATTCCACCTCTTAGTAGCTGTAGTAGAGTATAAAACGCGACTTCAGAAACCTAGAAGAGGATTATGTTCAAATTGGCTTGCAAGACTTGAGTGTGGGACAGTTATCCCATTTTTTATCAAAAAAGGGTCTATCAGCCTTCCTAAGGAAAACAATCCAATTATAATGATTGGACCTGGCACTGGATGTGCACCATTTAGAGCTTTCATTGAAAAACGTGTATATGATGGCATTGGAGCTAATTATTTATTTTTTGGTAGCCGCTATAAGGAGAAAGATTTCTTTTTTTCTGAAGACTGGGAGGAGTTTTCAAAGAAAAATTTACTGTATTTATTTACTGCATTTTCTAGAGACCAAGAACATAAAATTTATGTTCAACATAAACTTTTAGAAAACAGAAATCTGATATGGGATTTGATTGAGAATCATAAGGCTTATATATATGTAGCTGGAAATGCTAAACAAATGCCTCTAGCAGTAAAAGATGCTTTCTTAGACATTTTTGCAAAAGAAGGCAAGTTAAATCCTGATTCCTGTAGGAGTTATTTACAAAATCTTGAAAGTAAAAGATATCAAACAGAAACATGGGCATAAAAATATTCTGAAATCAAAAACATTGTGCAAATATTTTTTGATCTAGTTATTTAAAATCTTATGAATAAAAATTTTATTTATTTACTTTTGTTTTGTTTTAAAAAAATATTTGAATTTTTTTATTAGAATTCGAACTTATTGAAAAGTGTAATTTTAGACATCCAATTTAAAAGCTGAAAATTTAAACAAATTTCAAAGTTCGTTTATTCTTAAAGAAAGCAGACGAATGAAACTTAACCATAGTTTTCTCAGTTTGTGATTGTTATTTATTTTAAAAAAGGCTTGTAATGTCAGTGCAGGTATTAATGTTTAGTTCAAAGTATGGTCATTCGTCTGTATTTCTTATGACTGATTCAATGACTATATTCCAGACAGGGAGGGAAAATTAAGCTATAAATGAAAAACTGCTATCAGTTTACATTCTTAAAAAAAACCGGTAAAAGTTTACAATTAGGTGCCCCTTGTTTTTTGACGTCAAGATCGGCGTCAGGAAGGCACAATTTCAAGATGGCCACTACACAAAATCAAAATAAGAAGTCAAAGAATTTCACGAACTCCGTGTCCATGTACACATCGTCCTATTTTCACTTAAAAAAATCAGAGAATTGAACAAACTAGTCATTGCACACTACTTTGACTTTGTGTACATCCATTTATTTTCACTGAAAAAAATCAAGAAGCTAAAACCAAGTTAAAACTCTCATGGTAACCAGAAATGAGGTTTCATCGCCAAAACTGAACAAAATTTGGCTCTAGTGTAGAATTGGGTGCCCCTTGTTTTTTGGCAAAAAATTTTGTTCAGTTTTGGCGATGAAACACTATTTTTGTTTACCATGACAGTTTTAACATGGTTTTAGCTTCTTGATTTATTTAACTGAAAATAAATCAGTGTCAAAGTCAAAATGTGCAATGACTAGTTTGTGCAATTCTCTGATTTTTTTTTTTTTTTAAGTGAAAATAGGTCGATGTGTACATGGACACGGAGTTTGTGAAATTCTTCGACTTCTTGTTTTGGTTTTGTGTAGTGGCCATCTTGAAATTGTGTCTTATTGGCGCCGATCTTGGCATCAAAACAGAATGGTCAAAAAACAAGGGGCACCCAATTGTAAACTTTTACCCAAAATTTTTCTCCAATCAAAAGGGCATCCAATTCCACACTAGAGCCACTTAAGTATTAGAATTTTTCAGCAATGATAAAAACTCTTTCTTATGTTATCTAATTTCTTTTGCCGTTATTTCTCTAGTAAACAAATTTAAAAACTGTTACTGGAATTGTGTTCTCTGCAATATATAATTGTAATATTTCAATAATTTGATTGAGCAGCATATTGTTCCTTTATTTATGTAACTATATATTTTTTTAAATGTGGTTAAAAATCTCGTTAATCTTTTCTTAGTCACAATTCCACTCATTATAATTTTTTATGTATTGATATTTAGCCAGTTCGGTATAATCTGCCACATACTTATTCTCGTCTGATGTTATTAAAAAAAAAAATTTTAGAGTTGAATATTTTTGAAGAATTGCAGTAGATAACAAAAACATAGTATGTAAAAAGTAATGTTACGAAAGTTCTGAATTAAGAATTTGAAAGCTTTTAACTTGATTCTTGCATTCATTTTCACATCACTACATATTACTGCTATCTTATTCCTACATCTGGGTCTTAAAGTAGTAAATCAATATTTGGGAACCACTTTGTAGAAATAGCAGCAATCTGCTTGGCATTGAATATACGTAGTGTATTTTATTTCTGCACATGTTGAAAACTGATGGTTATTCAATTAAGTATAAAAAAATGCTTGAGACTGTCTGTATAATGAAAGAAATGCCTTTTATTTTAAATGCACAAATGATACTTTTATGTTAAAGAGGGTAGCCGATTGTTAACCAATCCTATTTAATGCAGACAACAGAACTGTTCCCATCAATAATTGTTTTGCTCATTTTCTAACAGCTTCTTACACTATTTATTGGGAACTCTTCTAGTTAAAAGTAAATAAGCCACAATTCTCTTAGAAATGGTAACCAGCATCCAAAAAATTATTTTTTGCGCAGATCCTATCTTCTTTCTGCAACTTTTAGCATAGAATCGTCAAGTGCCTTTATCATACGTATACAAATGAATTTTGTGATCCTTTTCGAGTATTCTGTTCTAAGTTAAAATCTTTTTTTCTTGAAAGAATACTGTTTGCATCATCTTGGATTGTACATAGCAAAGTTTATTTGATATCAGCAATGAAATGCTAATGGAGGAGCAATAAAATCATTGGTCTATCAGACTCCCTGAGATTGAGAGGCTTGATGACAGACACAATGAGTCTCTTGATACTAATGATGAAATTATGATTCTTACAAGAATTCTGACTTTTTTCTCTGTCTAAAACAGTCTGTAGACTGAATTAGTCATGCAGTGTTGATTAGTCCTCTTAATGTCAGATGGAGATATTACTGAACACATTTTTGCTTCTGCAGTGTCAGAACATGTAGTCTTACACTTCATAACAGCTCAAAAACTGACTTATTGGGGACTGCCGCACACAGATAGATAATATATGACATTTTTTGTTTAAATTGCATCAAAGAATGCTTAATAATGCAAAGAAGGGTAGAGAGAACAGGAATTACATAAGTAACCAAAAAAATATATATAAAAGGAGGCATTCTAAGTAAATCATAAGATCAAGACATTTGTATAACAAATAATATAAGTATACAACATATTTTTGTTCTGACTGCATCATAGAATCCTTAAGAATACAAAAAAAAAAAAAAATACAGTGTTTATGGTAGTGCAAGAGGCTTTAACTCTGTCTGCATTGTGGCAAACAGTGCTATTCGAGATGATTGACGTTTGTAGCCTGTAGCAAAGTGTGGGATATGTTGCAGTCTGCTGTCTGTAGTAATTTATAGCCTGTATTTGCAGTCTGTAAAATTGTGCAATGTATAGCATTTTGTAATAGTTTACTATTTGCAGCCTGTAGCAATTTACAGCTGAAGCTATTTGTAACGTACAGTATTTTGCAGCTTAGTGCAGTTCACAGTCTATAGCAGTAAACGGTTCTGTATCCAGGCAGCATGCCTTAGTGTACGTACAATTTTGGTGAAATAAAGGTATGCATATTTTGCACTTTTTTTTTAATTAAAATTATACAAGCAAAAAAAACTGAAGCTCTGGTCAATCCTTTGTCATAGTTTCCACACATTTTTAAGAAAACTATACAAATTAAAATGTACTGAAGAAAAACTAACGTCATCATTCGTTACTTTTACAAATATTACAAGAATTATAAAAGCTTTAAAAAAGAAACTTATGAATTCAAAATACCTATCGAATTTTGTTTGCATTTTAATTTGTTATTCCTTTTGCAAAGGAAAAGAAAAAGTAAGAATATGTGAAAAAAAAATTTTTTAAATGAAATTTCAGTCTGAAAATCTGTTTATTTCATGAGAATTTCAATATCTTTATTTTAGTGTTTTAATAATAATAATAGTTTTATAAAATCGAAAATTTTATTTTGATATATTACATTATGCCCATTACGTGATGCTAAAATTTTTCATTGGTTTTTAATATATATAGGAGAAATTTATATAATGATTTCAATACATTTTATTATGAGAATTTTCAGTATGTATTTTAATCTCTGACATGCATTTTATTTAAATTTATAATGTACAGATAATTCAGTTATTATCAAAAAAAAAAGATTGTGCTAAAATTGTTAAAAAACATGTATTTATAACATTTTATTTTGTTTCATGCTTACTAACTAAAACAAATTCAGTAAATTAAAAGCCTGAAATAATTATATTTTCCTTAAAATAGTGAGAGAAATTCCTAATTTTGAAATCTTCAGAATTATCTAACTTCCCATTATTGAAGGTAAAATTTAGGCTCTTATATTGAATTCTTACTTATCCACTTTAATTATGTCGGAGCATGCACATGGACAAACATTTACATTTCTTTTATAAAAATTATTTATTACAAACATGCTTTGAATAAAAATTTATACAATATGAAAATAAATTTATTTCAGATGCTAATTTAGAGATTTCTTAGTTTGTCTAATTATGAAGGAAAAATTGACGTACTTGATCGTACTAGCCAATCATCACAAAACAGGAAGGACGTGTTTTCATTTCTAGTGAAATTCAGGAATGTGACTGGTCCAGTTATAGTGAGTGGATAGTTTTCAGTATACATCAGTCTTGAATTATTACATTATTATTTGGAGGAACCAAGTGAAATTTTCATACATTCTTCATGTATGTAAAATTTTACAATTCTTTCTTTCTTTTTCTTTTTTTTATTTTTAGTTAAGACTGATGTTTTCAGATATTTTAAGCATTGAGTAAGCCTTTTTCTTTGTTTCTTGGAAGCCGAAATGATTTATTTTTTAATTTACCACTCTTTTATTTATTATTTATTGCTTGAATGACAAGTAATAAGTATCAGTTAATTGCCCATTTGATGTTTTTGATAGGTGTTTTTTAATACACAGTTTTCCCAAAGTAAAAATGATCTATTTTTAGAACTGAGTAGCAAATTATGAACTGTGAATGAATAACAAATGAGAACATTTAATAAAATAGAAATATTTTGGCATTTACAATCCTGCATAACATAAGATGCCAGATTAAGAAATTAAAAGATTTTTGTTTTAATAGTGTAATATGTTTCTTATTTCTTTTAGTGTCGATAATGTTTTAATATTTTATTTATTTATTTATTTTGAAACAGACATATTGAACAGAAAAACATTTGCAAGAAATAGCTTCATTTAAAAAGAAAGGTAATATCAACAATTAATTCTTTAATTGTTAAAAGAAATCATTTTACTAAAAAATATATTGTTACATGCATACAGGTTTGTAATGAATTGAATACCTACAGAACCGATGATAGTTTGATAAAATTTATTTTTTTCAAATACATCTGGACCTTTTTACAAAAAGTACTCATAGAGCTGTTCTCACTATGACAGAGCACAATCAGTAGTTACCACTCCAAACTATTAAGAATGTTGATCACAATGCTATGAAAATGCATCTAAAGAGCAAAGATCTTCCAATACTTCAAATCACGGAGTATGAAGAGGAGGTAAAACTTGTATTACCATTTTTCCCACAAATGGTTCATTTATATGTAATATTGTATGCAATGTCTAAAATCCTTACATGTACCATTTGATGCAAAATTCTTGCATAAAGTTAGATAGTTCTTATAAGCTTTCTTAGACAGCAAGAGTGGTCTATAAAATGCATGCTGTCATCATGGTTTGAGCACATGGTCTGGTCACATTAATATTTCGACACAGCTTTACTAATGTAATTTAATTCTTGTTGATTTCGGGGGTAATGAATGATTCAAAATGGTTTATTTCATTAATGTTTCCTAATGAATTTTCTAATTGTAATGCTGACTAAAAACAATGAGATGTAAAGTGCTAAATTAAATGTAAAAAAAAAAAAGTGTTTAGATTGATCGCAACTTCTTATTTGTTCCCAAATATTACTCTTCAGAACAAATTGCAATTAAATGTAACCGACGACACCGTGTTAGCAGTCAGGTCTGCAAATGTCAATCATGCTGTGAAAAAACTTCATGTCAGTATCCCATTCATCGAGATCGGGTGCAAATCCCGGAATGTGTGCATAAATGCACAAATATGTTAACTACTCATTATTAGACGTAAGAAGCGTAATACTCAGCTCAAGAGAAATATAATCCTCTTTAATGAACCAGTTCTTGTAGTTAGTAAAGCACAATACTTAATACTCAGTAAGAAATTTACATGGATTTCTCACATCCTGCATGTTAGAAATAAAGTGTTCATGAAATGTTTGTTTCCCATTATTGGAAAATTCTCTAAACTGGAATAAGCGAAAAAAAAAATTAATCTGCCTCTCAGTAGAAAGGTAGATTAATTCGGCCAGTCATATCGTACACCTCGCCTGTCTGGCCAGCCACTATGGATACTGATATCCAAAAGCTTCAAACTGTACAACAAATTTTTAAGAATAATTACAAACTCTCACTGCTTTGTTCGAAATTATGTTTTACACAAGGATCTTAAAGTGGAAGCTAAGTAGGACTTTCTACACAATAAAAATGCGAAATTCTTCACCAAAGCACGTGACTGTGAGCACATGAAATACTTCAACATATTTCATTATGATATCTTAAATGAAGATAATTATCTCAGACAGTACGCTAGGCATTACCTTCATAAGAATGGAAACCAGAATTTTCATGCCTAATATGCTTTGTTTTTCGAACTGTGATTACCTGTTTAATTTCAAAACTTAAGCAGCATCAACTAGCGCTCCGACATGGGTGGGTGACCACCTCAAATGATAGGTCATGTGACCAGTGAATTTATGAATTGAAATTCAGTTTATCAAGATTTACACTGCTTTGTGTATGATACAAATCTATAAATATGCAAGTAATTGTGCTTTCTATTACTGTTTTCATGTACTAATTATCATTGCATTATGTTTTCTACAAGATGGACGGCCATTAGTTTTACAAAACTAGCAACATTTTGTAATACACATACAGATGTAATGTACTCTGTCACGTGACTCTGATCTGATTTTTGTGAACTTTTAATTGCCTCTTTTGCAATCTTGGTAGATATCATGATTCTGCAACCTTATTATGAAATTTTACGATGATTTTGTACTTCAGTATTTTGTAATTATGTATTTTTATTTGCCTTGGACTCTCGCAACCATTCAGATATCTTTTCACCGTACACGTTACAACTGGTCACATCTCTCGCTTCATCCGAGCCTGTCCTTCTGGACCAATAATTCAGTATTTCACTACTTGAAGCACTGTTATAGCACAATAATTTATAATAGCCGGAACACAGTGCGTGCTAATCACAGCATATATTTGCAGTTGGCCTTCCGTAGAAGAGCTTAAAAGTTCATAGTAGAGCTTGTTCTGCCTTTTGGCTGTGTCGTTGCTTTAAGCCAGATCTTACTATTGTTCGGCCGTATCAAAGAATATGTCGGCCGTATTATTGAGTGCCTGCTAGTATTCGCCGGTGACTTTTAAATAAGCGCCAACTCTATTAGTTATTTCTGTGGCGCTTGGGCTAATTTTTAGTTAGCGCTAGATTAGTTCCTTATTTTCTATCTTAAGACCCAGTGGAGACTTTCTGTAAGCCCGAGAGGGACTAACTGTAAACATTCTTGACTAAAATAAAAGGGTAATTTAACCCTTACATGCTTCCTTACATTTCACAAGGGCTATGGGTCCTCAGTTCCTCTTCATGGACGACAACGCTCCACCTCATCGCACAGTTACTGTCGAAGAGCTGTTGGAGAGTGAAGATATTGAACACATGGATTGGTCGGCAAGGTCTCTGGATCATCCCGTCAAGCATGTACGGAACTTACTAGGGAGACCCGTGGCAGCACGTAACTTATCGCCAGTAACGATTCCGAAACTGCGATTGGTGCTACAAGAGGAACGAGCAGCATTGTCTCAACAGCTCATTAACAACCACATATCCAGCATGCACAAATGATGTGAAACCTGCCTAGCAGTCAGGGGAGATCATATCCCCTATTAAAGACCGGATGTTTCTTGCTGGACACCCATCACAGGGATGTTTCGGCCTTCAGTCGCATTGCGTTCCATGCTACTTTTTCAATAAAGCTTCTTTTTATCTCTCTGATTTCTCTTTTTTAAGTGTTGCTTATATTACTCATGTCCTTACGTATTGGGGATCTTACGGTATTAAATGTGTTGATTTGGAAAGCTTTTGTACAAAGTTATAATAAGAAAACCGTCTCGTCCTTAATTTTTGCACACCAGTGTATATCATGTAATGTAATGCATTTTACTTGAGCTAATTTAACGCTAAAAGGTAGGAGTGCCATTGATGCAGCCAACGGTGGCAGAACTTGTTGTGTTGGCTGGAGTCACAATTCATCACGCCTCGAGGAATGTTGTTGTTTTTCTAGTTAGTATGTGGGGCTAATACCTACTTACTTACGGTAGATATTAGGTGGCCTTTCCCCTTCTACATAACATAACATAACATGTATACTTTTGATATTCAAGTTGGTAAAAATAAGATGATTGTTTTTATAATTTTAGAGGGGAAATTTTTCCATTCATTTGTCTTTTCTAACGCGAATTCCATTTTTTATTCGCTCCACTATTTGGAATTTTCAGGTATGTAGAATTTTCACGTATCCAGAAATCTTAATTTTCCAAAGTATCTGGATAATCGAGCTTTTAGTGTACTATTTTTCAATGCAAATAATTTAGAATTATACTGTATACACTTCATTTTTTGTTAATGGCAGCATACCTTATGCCTTTTTTTACAAATACCATTCCACATGTTTGTTATATACGACTTTCCTATTTTGTGCAAAGGCAGGACCAGCTCTAACGATAAGCAATATACCTAGGCCGTCGGTTCTTACAGAGTAGAAGCTAATTTCCTTTTTCCCAAGCAACATCTAAATAAAGAAAATTTCACGTTGAATTAATTGATATAATTAATTTGTATAGGTGACCCATTCTATTGACTATATGTCAGAAAATGCTTTAGCTTGGTTGAGTTACGGAGTATTTGTAAATTGCGCTTTTAATTACTAACTTTTAATTAAACGAGGGAAATCCTGTCCCTGCAGTACTTCGTCGACGGCATCCGGGATCCTGACATACAGAAAGCTCTACGAATGGCGGATGTTAAGGACTTAAAAAGCGCTCTAGTGTACGCCATGAAATTCCAGGCCGCCCAGCAAGCAACTCGTAGAGACCGCCATCCAATCACTGCTGCTCAAGTCATAAAGCCAGAGGATCATATGGCTGCTTGTCTAAATGATTTAACCAGACAATCGAATGTCTTGAGATGGAATATTAGTGACAAGAAACTGACCCTAAAGTGCTGGAACTGCGGTGCTGAAGGGCACGTACGAAGAAACTGCAACAGAACACCCCAGGCCACGGATGTTGAGACCGCTCCTAGCAAGAAAGAGGAAACTAGTTATGAGCCATCTCGGGGGGCGGAGGTTGCCAGATAATGAGAAGCCCCATTTTAAAGCACTTCAGATTTCTGCAGTGGGTAGCGGCAGTAACAGACTTCTCAGTATAAGGTAGATATAGCAGCCAACGTTACCATCATCCGAAAAGATTTGGCTCAACAACTAAAAAGTAAACTTATCTGGACGCCGCCCTGTCTTACCCTCCAGTCTGTGTCCGGTGAGAAAATCGACACTGAGGAAAAATTAAATGTTAGCATCACGTTTGGAAGTGCCGCTTACCATAACATGTGGCAATTATTATAGATCCTTGCGTACTCGGATTGGACTTTCTAAGGAACTACAATTTTTCCTTGGACTTTAAAAATAACTAATTGAATTCTGCCTCTGAGGACATAGCCCTATTCGGAACTAATGATGAAGGAGATAAATCTGTCCACAAAATCATAACTCAATTCTATATCACAATACCAGCAAGAACAGAATTTTTACTTCCTGGATCCATAGCCGAAAATAGAAATTTCCGCTACGGCGTAATGGAATATCCCAAGAATTGTAATAGCCCTAAAGGAGTATTAATGGTCTCAGCACTCGTCTACCTATCGGGGACCGTTATCCCGGTGAGAGTTGCCAATATAACTGATAAGGCGAGAGTTATTAAGAAAGGTGAAGTGGTTGCAGAATGTACTCCAGTAACCAGCGTTGAAAGAAAAAGTAACATCTCAAAAACCGTGTCTTCAGACATTATATCGGAGTTATTGCAGAATGCGCAATTAAACGATGAGGAAAATAATGCTGCCGAGCGTGTCATTAAAGATCTTCAAGATGTTTTCTCCCGCTCGTCTTCTGACGTGGGCCGAATCACTCTGACATACCACAGAATCGATACCAGGGATCACACACCAATTAAGCAACATCCAAGACGTCTGCAGATTGCTAAACAGGAAGAAGTTGGGAAACATTTGTAGGATATGCAAGAAATCAATGTCATCGACCCTTCAGCAAGTCCCTGGGCATGTCCCATCGTCCTGGTGAAAGAGAAAGAGGGTTCAACTAGATTTTGCGTTGACTTTAGCTCGTTGAACGGGGTTACGAAGAAAGACAGTGACACTCTTACTAGAACTGACGACATTCTGGACACTCTTTCTGGAAGCAAGTGGTTTTCAACACTTGATTTAAAAAGTGGTTATTGGCAGTTAGTGATACATCCTGATGACCGAGAAAAAACGGCATTTACTACCGAGCAAGGACTTTGGCCGTTCACGGTGATTCCTTTTGGACTGTGTAATGCACCGGCTACATTCGAACGCCTAATGGAGACCGAGTTGAGAGGTTTTTCCAGCGAAGCCTCTCTTATATACTTGGATGGCATCATCATCGTCGGGAAGAGTCTCGAAGAACATTTGAAAATCTTGGAAAGGTGCTTCGGAAACTTAAAAAAGGCAATCTGAAGTTAAGCCCTGCCAAATGTAAATTATTCAGACAGGAAGTTGCTTAACTAGGACATGTCATCTCTGCTGAAGGTGAGTGCACCAATCTTGAAAAAGTATCAGCAGTTAAAGACTGGAGACGCCCCAAAAATGTCCATCGGCCAAGAAGTTTCCTAGGATTTCATCGCACCTACTATTAGAGATACGTGAAGGACTGTTCTTCCTCCGCAAGACCCCTTTACAAGCTGACAGACAGCAAGCAAACGTTCTTGTGTACAAAGGAATGTGACGATGCTTTTAACAACCTGAAGGAAGCTTTAACATCTGCTCCAATTCTAATGTATCCTCAGCTTGACAGACCATTTATCCTCGACACGGATAGGAGCAATGAAAGTGTCGATGCTGTTTTGTCCCAAGAACTACACGGCTAAGAACGTGTCGTGGCCTACTGGAACAAGTGCTTGTTTAAACCGGAGAGAAATTACTCTGTTACCAGGGAAGAGTTGCATGCCATAGTTAAAGCCGTAGAACATTTCCATCATTATCTCTACGGCAGAAAATTCCTGCTCCGCACGGATCATGTGTCGTTGACTTGGCTTTTAAATTCCAAGAAACACGAAGGTCAAATAGCCAGATGGAAAGAGAGACTCTAGGAATATGACATTTCTATTCGTCATTGGAAGGAATCATCACACGGAAACGCGGATGCCCTGTCTAGAAGACATTGCCCACACAGCTGCCGATAGTGTTCCACTGTCAAAGTGAAATACGAGCTGCTTAATCCAATCGCATGACAAATTACAATATCAACATCGGTTGATCAAGACCCATGAAGTGATGAAGAAGTCAGGAAAGACTAGCTGGGAGACGGCGACATTAAACCCATTATTGACTTACTGGAGTCTTCAAACAGAAAACCTACCTGGCATGAGATTTCGAACTATAGCCTCATGACAAAATAATACTGGGCTCCATATTCGAAACGGCATTTTGTACCGAAAATTCGAATCGGATAAAGGAAAGGTTTTCCGATGGCAGCTGTTATTTCCAAGATCCCGGAACCCGAACGTCCTTAAAGAACTACACATCAGCCCTACAGGCGGCCACTTTGGAATAATGAAGACTTTGCAGAGAGTTCGAGAACCTTCTATTGGAGTAACGCAAAGGATGACGTGCAAAAGTGGTGCTGATCTTGCAATGCCTGTGCAGGTCGGAAAGGACCGAAGAAAGGCAGTCGAGGCAAGCTGCAACGTTACAATGTAGAAGCACCTTTTGAACTTATCGCCTTGGACATCTTGGGACCTCTGCCACGAACTGCTGATGGCAACAAATACATCCTCGTTATCATTGATTACTTCACCAAGTGGCCTGAGGTATATCCTATTCCTCATCAAGAGACTGTCACAGTAACAGAGGTAATGACACAGCACTGAATTTAGAGGTTCGAAGTGCCTCTCCAGTTACATTCCGATCAAGTAAGAAATTTTGCATCAGCTGTAATCTATGCAAGCTATTCGGTATTGACAAGACTCAAAAGGCACTTTTACATCCTCAGTCAAACGGCATGGTAGAGAGGTTTAATCGAGCCATCCTAAATAACCTTTCATTGATGATTTCCAGAAACCAGCAGGACTGGAACAAAATGTTACCGCTGTTGTTTTTGGCGTACCGTAGGGCTGTCCACGAGATTACCGGCTATGCCCCATCCCATATACTCTTCAGTCGTGACCTTCGTCCGCGATGTGATCTTTTGTTTGGTCGCCCTCCGGTCCCACCTTCATCGCCTGAGGAGTACATTCAAGATCTCCAGGCCCGGTTTGAAGTGATGTACGATTTTGCATGGGAGCCAGTCAATTTGGCGACGGAGAAAATGAAGACCCGATACAATACGAGAGCTACAGGACTTCGATTCAACGAAGGAGGTGTGTTTGTCGAAACCGATTTGACAGAAAGGACTCAGCCCTAAACTACAATCGCCTTGGATGGTCCTTTAACAGTCCTGAGGAGGCTGAACGACGTGCTTATTCGGATCCGTAAGCCTTCGAATTCTAAGCCCAAAGTCGTGCATTACGACAGGCTAGCTCTTTACTATGGCCATAGTACGTAGTGTATATAGCGTAAATAGTATAAGACCATGGTCTTTTTTGTTTCTAAATTTACGCACTCATTTATTAATTTGTATTTGATTTATTTTAACTTACTTATTGCAATTATTATTTATGTTGTTTGTTGTTGTATTGTAATGTTTAATATTTCATTGATGCTTTAGTTGTAATTATGCCTTCCTGTCCAGGGCTTGTACTGCCCGGGAAGTGCAGTCCTTGGGAATATTAGGAATTTTGTATTTAGTTAGATATTTTTAATAGAAGTATAATTAAAATTGTTTTATTCCCCCGTGCATAGTTTAAGAGAAAGGTACGCCGAAAAAGGTAAAAATACAGGAGCAAGTGCATTTAACATTTAATAAATAGACATCTCGTAATTTATATTTAATTCAAATAAATGTAATTGACTACTATGTTAGTTGTAACCATAGTTCTTCTCTTCTGCTTTCCAGAAATCTCGAGAAGCAGAAAATGCTAGAATTATATCATGCGACTGATTTAAAGCTGTAAAGAGCCAGACAGAGAACATCTCATCTCAGTTGTTTAGTTAGCTGCTGTTGTTGTTATTGGTCAGATTAGCTTTGTCTGTGCTGCGCGTTTTATTTAACGTCTTTAGCCGTTCTAAGTATAACTACTGAGTATAACTACTAAGTATAACTTCGTGATATTGTGAACACTTGTACAAATATTTCTGAGAAATTTCAGCCTTCTGTTATATTTCTTTTGATAAGAATAAATTTTATTAATCTTTTATCGGACTTGTGCATTTAATCTGTTACGAACCCGCACTCTCGCAGCAATTTTAAAATCACAATAAACATACCATTAAAACTTTATCCTAAACTCATGAATAAATATTTATCATTCAAATAAAATTCAGATTTACATAATTCTCTACAACGAAGAGAATGGGAAGGGTACTTACGACTGCCGACTTCTGGTTTCCACGGTCAAGAAACAAAATACATTTAGCGATGCAGTACGATGAACACACGAAACCTGTCCTTAACACCGTTATTACTAGTACATGAACCCCTTTGATATTGTTCACAATTTTCCGCACGATTGTTCACTCTGATTATTTAACACGTTCTATGTTTCATGAATCCATAACCATTTCTTTGGTCTTCGGCAACTGGAACACCAGCCAAGAATTTTGCACAGCTCTTTTTCATCTTCTTAGATGTTTTATGAGTTCCTTTGTTTCACTTACATTACACATTTATTCATTCCATACCGCTGGTCATGTTCCTTGAGGTAGAGGCTGCTGTGCAGGTTTACTTCTATCTCACGTACGATGGAGATTTATCACCGCATTACACTGCTTTCTCTTCTTCATTGTCACACTGTTTATTTCTAGATATCTCCAATAAAAAGTTCTTTCTCCATCCACTCCGTGCACATCTTTAAGACAGTGAACTCTTGTTGTTCGTAGCTTGCAGACATCATTTCTTAAAATCTGGAAACTGGGACACTTCTCTCGTCTATCCAAGATATATTCGTTAAAATATGTTCATTCTCCGTCACACCCTGAACACAACTTTCAACCTGTGCTCTCTTGCTATTCATAACTTGTAGGAATCATTTTAAAAAATCTGGAAACTGGAACAATTCTTCTTCATCTAAAACTGCAGTCTCTACTCAAAACAAGCAGCAGAAGTAAACTCTCTGACTCCCCAGCTCAAAGCAAGTGGCTCACTATAACTCTGATGATCAAACTCAAAATAGGTAGATGAAAGGAAAAAAAAAACTCCCCGTTGCCCATCTTCAACAAAAATCTACTTCCCCTTTTCTCTTCTTCTTCTTCATGTAGCTCAAGTCTCTCTAATTCAAAGCTAAATTCCTAAACACCACTCACACGAAAAAAGACCAATTCCCCTTGTAGGAATCATTTCTCGAAATCTAGCCACTGGAACATTCTCACCCTCCAACTCAAAACCGATAGCAGAAGGAAAAACTCGGCCGCCCATCTTCGACAAAACCTACCTCCCTTTTTTTTCTTCTTTATTTTTGCCAACAAAACTAGCAACTGCCGTAAACTCTCATCAAACAATTCAAAACAAGCAGCTCAAAGATACTCTGCCCCACTTTAAACTAAATATTGTCTTTTTATCTTCTCGCCTAATTAATAATTATATCACCACGAACGACGCAACCATGCTTCATTTCAAATTAATTGGTGAATCCAAGTCTGTCACTACCTTATTCCAGCCAATAAAACTCCATAAAAATTTGAGTAGGCGTCACCACATCCTTCTTTATTAATGACGTGCGAGAACCTCAGGGTACTTTCCTCTTCCTGGGGAAAAAATTCGAAAACAACCCGACCCGACAAAACGTCTCCTACGATGGACAATACTTTTGGCTATATATTCTGTTTGCATCACAGATGAAGCAATGCATAACAAAGACTCACGTTTATTTTCGTTCAAGTCTTATTTTACATAGATAGCCTCCTGTACAATAACAATCTTAAATTTTCCTTTCAAGTCTTGATGGAAACACCGTTCCCCACTTAGTGGTCAAGAGGAAAATCAGATGGCAGCAAAAAACGTAAAAGAACTTCTTGAGATTCTACGAAAACGCCCTGTCGGTGGTTATGAGATTAAAACTCCTTTCAGACTAAACTTGTAAAATTATCATTTGTAAAGAATTGCAGCAGTGTAATTTTAATAGTTTCCAGAATTCATACTTTGTTAGAGTTTCCTTCATGAAATACATATTTTAATGTTGAAATTCATGTTAACTTCTTTGAATTAACTTAACTTATAAGGTATTTCTCCCACTTTCTTCGCATGCCTTCGTTGTGTAGTGGTCAGCACGCTTGACGCGTAACCGAGAGCTCTGTGGTTCGAATCCCGACGAGGGCATTGTTCATTTTTCATCTCTGCTTCAAAAAAATCCTAATATCTCTATAGTGGCGCACGAACTAAAAAACGCGGTGGATGATGATTCTTCACCACCAGGATTTGGCGATTAGGTCCCCTAATCTCCAGTCGCCCTTTAAAAGGGGGAGTATATAAGATATTTCTCCCACCTTCTTCGGATGCTTTCGTGGTGTAGTGGTCAGGACACTCGACGTGTAACCGAGAGGTCCATTGTTCGATTCCCGGAGAAGGCGTTGCGCAGTTTTCATCTCTCCTGCTTCTAACTACGGTGGGAGAATGTTAATTGTTGTCTAGCCGCACCTTCTGATGCCAATATTTAACTGTAGCGGACTGACATCAGTGTATTCATCTCCAGCGAGGTAGCTGTACCTGAAGTCGCAATTTGTAACGAGCCTACATTTCTGTAAAGAAATTTACGTATTATTATTCTTTATGAAGGGCATTTTTCTTGCCACTTGATTATTTATGAAAAGTATTTTTCTTGCCACACGAGAGTTTATAATGAAAGGGAATGATAATCATAGTTTCCAATAGGGTTATCACATCTAGCTCCATAAGATGTTAAAAGAATTTTCCTCAAAATGAATTTCTTCCCGCAACAGAGTTACTTGCCGAAACAGTTCCGCTAGAACGCCGGATATAAGCACAGAGATACTGAAAATATCCTACCAAGAGAGTAAGTAGTTCTAATTTAATTATTTTTTTTTTCAATCTAGCTTATTCATTTTGCTTTTCAGTTTCACTTTGCTAAATGATTGATTCTTTTTCACGTAAATACCATAATGACCGATAATCTCTCCGATGCAAAAACCACATTAGTTAAAAAATAAAAAGGTGATTCTTATACTTCAAAGAACAACAGTAAACTTCCCACCGTTCGACTGTACAGCCATGCATGTAAAATAAATTGCTTTGAACGTACCTCCATTAATTTGTGTATAATTAAAATGTAATTGTATAAAATTTTAATTTATATCTTTCAACCACCGTTTTACTAAAGAATCAAATATCGCTTGTCATTAATTATTTAATTTATTTGCTGGAATATATTTTTTAAAATATTTTCTGTTATTTACTGTTACAGTACATATGAATGATAACGGTTAAGATTCTAATTTTATCTCATTCAAGTGAAATATGCTGACTATTGAATTAATAGCGTGATAATAAACACCCATTTCTCAAATTAGAAATCATGAACAACAGAAGGGAGAAGAATTAGATTGTATCTATGCTTTCTCGTCTGACTTTCTTTCGTTTCGGCTTAAAGCGGATTTAGTTCAAGATAAGATATTCGTTACTTTATCTTACTCGTGCAGATAAAGGCCAGTTTGATCTTATGTGGTGGGAGATTTGTTTTAGAATCCAAAGGTCAGTTGATTGCTAATATTACTCGTGAATAACGCAAAAGCCATCGTTATGCATTTTGGAGTATTTCAAAGTAGAAATTTATTATTATTATTATCCTTATTATTGTCAGTTGATCTCTTTATAACATGGTAGTTAGGTTTAAAAAAAAAAAGAGCTGTGTTTCGCGAATTCCAATTACGAGAATAAAAAATCTGTGCAAATAGGGTTAAATTCTAAAAACTTAATCATAATTTATAGCTATGTAATGTAATACATTTATTATTATGTTTAATCTCTTCGTAACACTATCGTTAGGCTTCTGAAAAAGTCCGTTTTGTGAATTTGCGTACCACAAAATTTTCTAAATTCAAAATAGGGTTAGGTTCCAAACATATCAAACTCTTTTTAATCAAACATGTTTATTGAAAATGTCAATAAAAGAACAAGAGTAAATCTAATAAATTCATCCTTGATCTTGAAATAATGTGTTTTAATAAATTAAATAACTTTTATTTTTGTTTTTATTATCACAGCTATGCCCCACTAAACGAATACATTTCCTTTCTGCCAAAGTGTTCTTATCTTCTGAACTTTTTTCCCTGCGGCATCTTGATTTCTATATGTTACATTTTGTCACATACATGCTTGTACACGCACATACAAATATGTAAACATACACACTCATTTGGCACAAAAAAAATAGAATAAACAAAGTAATCTTTATTGCTAAGTTTCTGCGCTCGCAATTCTTCGTAAACTTATGATTTGAATTTTCGGCCATCTACATGTTGCTCACATTCATATAATTTAGTCTAATCATTTCTTAGAAATGCCTGCTATGCCAGGAACCTGAAACGGTAATTCATAAGACTGAGGCAATTAGAAAAAAGCTCTTATCCTCGTCATCTCGTAATGGATTGAAAAGTTAAAAGCACCGCCTAAGGGGGAAAGATACATTTTAAAACATTCACAATAATCACAAAAATAATATTTAAAAAATAGTCCACTGTAAGCACATCAGTCAAACTTTAAATATTAATAGTCCTCGGAAAATTGTGATAAGTCATTTTAAAAATAAGTGCACATAACTAAAGTGTAATAAGTCCATAAAATTTTTAAATATTTTCTTCTAAAAACACTTCGAACTTGGTTCATTCACAATAATCACAAAATAAATATTTAAAAGCAGTCCTCTGAAAGTTTACCAGTGAAAATTAACTATTAATAGTCCTCGAAAAATTGTGAAAAGTCATTTTAAAACATAGTTGCACATGACGAAGTGTGATAAGTCCATATAGGAATTTCATATGGTCTCTTTTAAAAAAACGCTTCGAACTGGATTAGAATTCTCGACGTGCTGATCTGTAGTTCGGCGCATTATCCACTCGTCTAGCCTCCGTTTGCTTAATTGCTAATTTGCTAAATTGTCGTTGTTAAGCTGTTCGAAGAACTCAAGGGTTCCAATCCTATTTTGATTTTGTTAATTAAAGTGTTGGCTTTTTTAACTTGTAATGCTAATTCAGTAATCTTCTTTAAGATAATTCCAGTATTTTCAGAGGCTAAGAATTTTAGCGTTTCAGCCAGAACATCTTTATCTGGTTGTTTATTCCTTTTAGGGCATCGGTAAAAGATCTTTTCCCCTTGGTTGACGGTGTTGTGAAATCTTTACTGCTTGCTTTTATCATTTTCTAAAAACTGCAAAGTTTCCTTGACTAGAGATTTGTCTTATGATTAGGTTTAGGGTAGTTTGGACATCCACGCTAAGAAGCGGGGTGATTTCCGCCTTCACATAAGATGCATTCAGTTCTTTCTTCGAGGCTTTTAACACATCTTGGTTTATTAAAACAACCTGCTTCAGTATGTCCATACTGCTGACAGCGGTAACACTGTCGCGGTCCTGATTTAGGACGAAAAATTTCAGTTTTGATTCTCATACTGAGAACATGAGTAATGCGAAAGAAGCTCTTCTGAGAAGGTCCACAAAATAACTTGGGATTTTCTTAACATTTTTGTCTTTGATTATTGCTTCACCTTCGTAATAAAAATTCATTTCTTGGAGATCTTCTAGAATATCAGTTTCAGCTATATCATTTGGTTAACCTTTGATTCCCGCTTTTAAATTTTTTTGGTTTGGAATATGGAAAATATGAAATTGAACATTTATCTGCCGAAGATGCTCAGCAACTTTTCTGTAGTCATCTGAATTCTTTTAAATAGATTTTTAGTTGGCTTCTTTTAAGTAAGACGACGAATTCTTCTTTGAAGAAGGACTTAAGTGTGTTTCTCAAGTTTTTTCCAATTAACATTTGATTCCGGCTGGATGATGGGAGGTATCTTCTGTTTTCGAGTATGAAAATCATTTCTTGGAGCTTCTTGTTCTTCATTTAGCTCTTCGTCACTACTGAGTGAATCATATCTATTAGATTTTTTGACTTCCTTAGCTTCTTGATCAATTATTTTCCTTTTAAGCGTCTTTTTTTGGTTTATTCCATTCTTGCGATTTCTCATCGTTGATTGAAGTTGTAACTTCCTTCCTTTTTCCTTCGACTTGGCTTGTGCTGGGCTGGACTGCTTTAGTACTTTCTTAGTGGCTGCTATTTTGTCCTGCCTTGTGCTAGGCTCCGACTGCTGCAGTGTTTTCGTGTTAACAGCTATTTTAGCTGTTTTACTTTGAGTAGGATTTGGGATATCGCTTAAATTATACTCTAGAGTCATTTTGTCATTTTCCAGTTCCATTTGGGTCTTCAAGATATTCATGCATGTTCTGCTTGACTTGTAAAGCCAGCAGTTCCGTGATGTACCTAGCTGGGGGTCTATCACTCGCCACTTGGATTCCTTCTGTATCTGTAATTTCATTCTATTCTTCAGTTCGTCAAGTGATGAAGGGGTTCCGATGAACGAATGAAGGGGTTCCGATTGTAAGTCTCAATATCATCGATAGGAACTTCTTCTATGTCAGAAATTTTCGTCTCCATTTCATCATCGCTTACACCGAGTTCAGATATCCTAACACACAAGCACCGACTAGCAAGATAGCTGTGCAAGAGAACGAACGCGAACTCAGCTTAGAAAATAACAATCAAGACACAAATCTGACGTCCTACTTAACTGCGTCAGACGCGCAAGTGAATCCTATACCAGAAGCTGCCAACTTCCGTATTTATCTAATCGACTTTTTTCCCCCTTAAAAGTATGTAGCTGTTGACCTATTAAAATCTCAATGCTTAGTATATTCAGGCTTGAGTCTTACGTACTAGTAAGTGACAATGGAGTGTTAAACAAGCATCATATTTTATTAATAATATATATTAATTGAAAAGTAGCCACAAAAAAGTGCAGATTATATATTATTGGTTTTCTTTTAGCATTACTGGGAAATCTGTCTGTCTCCTGTGGGGTTTTACTTATTTAATTCAGTGTTCAATCCTTGAAACCTCACGAGCACTAATAAGCGAATAATCGCTTAAGTGTGTTAACAGAGACATAAGACTCAAGAAGGATTAACTACCCTTTATTTCTCAAAATAAGTGTGACACATTCAGCTCTTAACTCGGAGTTTACAGCAAAGCCTCCACTTGGCCTTGAACTAAAATTAATATGAAATTAACCTTAAGTAGCTTAACTAAAGCTAACTGAAAGGTATAGCCGAAGCTATCAAGATTCTAAGTAGTTAGCCCCTAAATCTTAATTAAGTCGGCGAAGCCAAACAAGGGCAGAGCGCAGCAATAGCTTAGAGAGACGTAGCCAAAAGGCAAACGCTCGATAGTCGGAAACTCAGACTCTCTCACGAAGTCGGTGAAACATCGACTTAAATACTACTCGTACTCATTTGCATGAAATGCGTTTCTAAAAATACATTCTGGTAGGAAATTGTAAGCTGAAGCTAGAATATATAGGAAAGATGCATAAACTTAAAATAACTGTTATTAAAATTAAGATAAGCCTTACACTTCAGACAAGCGTTTATAATTTGACTTGTATCCAGAGAAAGATCATGATAATAAATCTTCAGTATAGGAATCACTAGATAAGGAAGGCTAAGAATAGGGTCTACTTAATTATTGCATAAGTATGTAGATCCAAAACAAGAGTAGATATAATAGCTACATTTGGTCATATGGGGATACTTTTGTCGACTACTTTATTTCCAAAAGCTTTTCTCAAGTTCTCTTTAGCTTGTAATGTTAGTAACGTTTAAAGAGTTATAATTTCAATTTCTAACACATCATATTCGATATTAAATATGTCAGCAAGTTTTCGGAGGTATATTTATGTTTAAATCATTTTCCTAAGGAAAATATAGGTACTATACAGTAGCTTTTTCACTATCGTGAAATCTGACCTCAAAATAATTTGAATTAACTTTTTAAATTTCTGCAACATATTTTGCAATGTTATAATTACAGTCTGGATGTGCCGCCCAGAAGGTATAGTGGATAGTAACGCTTACTGCCGTAGTGAAGGGCCTGGATAAGGCATTTATGTTTATAAATGTGTAGTGCATTTTGCGGCAAAATATGTAACGAGTTGAAAGTTCTCTCGAGCGGTTTGGTGGTAGGAAAAGAGGGATACGAGACCCTCGGACCCGCCCCCTATAGTGCTGTCATGGAGGTAAGAATAAAAGGAGCTTCCAACCCCGCACTACGACTGAAGCAGTGCTCCCAAGCTTTGGTCTCCAGATGGGGTGTTTTTTGTTTGTTTGTTTGTCTTGTTTTGTTTACATCCAGAGCACCCTTGACAGCGCTTTAGTAGTATTTCTACACACATAGAGGTAAAAAAAGGAAGAAAGGGCTAACTCTACATTACAAGTGAAGCACTGCTTTGAAGCTTCGGTCTCCAGATGGGGTTTTTTTTTTTTTTTTTGTTTTGTTTACTTTTAGAAGATCCCTTGACAGCGCTTCGATAGTATTTCGACACACGACAGTTCCATTCAAATGGAAAAATGGGAGATTTCTGCATAAAATAAACATTAATTGTGTGATGGATAATATCAGTTTGTATAGTTTAGTGACATATACGCAAAAATCTCATCTTGGTTATTTTTCGATAACTAACAGCAGCGACTTTGATTATGAGTTTGCTTTATAAAATTCTAAGCTGTTGAACTACAAAAGTATAGATTTTAACAAAAATGCTATGCTTAAAGAATGAAAAATACCTTACGGTACCTTTAAAATTTTATACGTCTTCCGATACCCTTGATAGAGTATTCGCAACTTTTATTTTATGTTTCAAACGCCAAAATGTTTTAAATAAAATAAATTTTTTTTGTCACCCACATGTTACCGTAACATGTACTTTTTAACAATTTTTAGACGAAAGGCTTTATAGTTGCTCATTTTAAACTCATTATTGTATTTAACTGAAAAATAATCACTTTGGGTTTACACTTTTCACTTATTTGGTTTGATTAAAAAATGAAATTACCACCAAATGCTGCAATCCTCTTCAAAATTAATAAATATACACACAGATATGCCAATAAGTTAAACTTTTCCTTGATTTGTAATCGCACATTTGTGTAAAATTCTGTACAGTTTTATACAAATGTGTGGAACAGAAGACGGATACATTTGGGAATTCGGCGGAAGTACCATATGCGGTTAAGATGATGTGATCATGTGAAAGTGCCACATCATCAAGACAGCTTGTTAAGAATTTGAAAATAGGGTAATTGACGGAGGTCAAAACATTTGTGTATCCTGCCAAAGGAGGTCCGATCATGAATTTACTAGAAGATTTGAATTTGATAATGAATGTATCCTAAAACGTGTTTTAAGTCAAAAGTTTGAAACTAGATGGCCAAATGTAAATATAAAATTATGCATGTTAAAATATTTGTAATTAGGCGCATAGGTAAGGTTAAGTTTTTATTAAATAGAGTAAGGTCTGCAAGGGGTATCTGTCTAAAGGGAGAGATGCCATCGTGGAGGAATTTCGAAGAAAACGTGCCTTTTGAGTGGGTATTAAAAATAATGCATGTAATTTTCATTCAAATTATATTTATGCAGATTTCTTATGTAAAAATTTAGGGTATATGCTAAATTATTGTAAATTACTTTACTCGAAAAATATAGTGAATGCACAGAAATTAAACTTTTGCACATGCCGAAAATGAAAAATATGAAATATATATGGCTATTTATGCATATACTTGCAAAAAGCATGTATCTGCCTTTAACAAAATACGGAAATATTTATTAAATTATTCATGAATGTATTTGAAATGAAGGATTTATTCATTCATAAACTCTGTGAAAGTTACTCTGAAGAAATCTAATTATTAAATGTATCTAAATTTATAATGATTATAAATATTATATAACTATATAATAAATAACCTTAACATTGAATTGTAAACATAAATTGAAAATCTGTTGACAAATACGTTTATAAAACTATTTAAGCAAGAATTGTTCGTACTGGAAAACAATCTGTTAAAAGGTATTGTAAAGCATGAGATGCATGCTTAAGGAAGTAATAAAGAAGAGTTTTACAATATGCATTGTTGAAAATAAGGGTAAAAAAATCTGTTAAGTATAATTAAAAGAATTATTATTATTATTTATTATTATTATTACTATTTTCATTTTATAATAACCTAGTTAAAAGTTCTAAATAATATTAAAAATAATCCTTTTTTTATTCTCTTTCAGAAATATTCCAAGTAAGTTAAGTACTATTTAACGTATTTCACTATTAAAATAAAAGGTGCTCTATTTTGAAATGGACCGAATAGATCATTAATTATAAATTGACTCGGATTTTTCGATTTAAAAGATACCTCAGAAGCTAAAAAAATCATGTCATATTTGAGAAAGTATTTTAGGAAGAAGCTCTATAAATAGAAAACAAATAAAGCATAATTCTAATATTAATAATACAATAAACTTTGATGTTAATTTTTGTAATCCTTACGAGAATAAAATCGAATTACCTTAAAAATTTTTTCTAATGTAAATAACGAAAACCAAAATATTTCAATCCAATCAAACTGCTGTTCTATGAAAAGTATAGCATTTAATTCTGTTCAGAATGAAATGTTGTTTAAAAATGCATTCTTTTCACATACTTAGGACTCTGAAATAGAGTAGAAAAAGAAAATATATACATTTATATGTATATTTACTACGTAATTACAAAATATTTACATCCGATGGTGTCCAAACCCAATGATCTTTATTGTTTAAGTAACCGAATGTTTTGGCTACAACGCAAGGATCGCCAGTGCTTCAAAGCGGTGTATGGGAAAAACTGGTTAGGGGCCTCTCCTTCTTACTTCATACCTCCATGTCTACACAGGATAGTTCCATACAAATCGAAAAGCGGGGACACTTATAAGAAATAAGAATAAAAGAAAGAGTCGCTGTTAGATAGATAATAGCCATTTGTATAGATTATAGGCATTTACGCAAAAATGACATCTGGTTATTTTTAGATAACTTGCAACAACGATTTTGATTATAAATTTGTTTTATAAAATTTTAAGCTACTGGACTATAAAAATATAGATTTTAAGAAAAATGTTTTGCATAAAAAATGAAAAATACCTTACGGTACCCTTAAAATCGTATACGTTTTTCGATACCCTTGATAGAGTATTCGCTACTTTTATTTTATTTTTAAAATATCAAAATGTTTTAAATCAAGGACATTTTTGTCATCCACATAATACTCTAGTATGTACTTTTCAAAAAGTTTTAGGGTAGAGGCTTAATAGTTGCTCATTTTAAACTAATCAGTTTATTTTTACGAAAATGACAAATAGTATTAAATATATGTCGGTATTTATGCATATCCTTCTAAAAGCATGTATTTGCCTTTAACAAAATGCATAAATATTTATCAAATTATTTGAAATGCATTTGTAAATGACGGATTTTTCATTCATATACTTCTACGAATGTTACTGTGAAGAAATCTAGTTATTAAATATATCTAAATTTATAATGATTATAAATATTATCTAAATATATATTAACATTATAAGGTACGTCCTTCCTCCTTCCAACATGCCTTCGGGGTGTGACGGTAGCCCACTCAGAGCGTATTCAAGTGGTCTAGGTTCGAATCCCGGAGAGGGCATTGCTTATTTTTCACGTCATCTCCTGCTTCAAAATAACATAATGACTCTACAACCTTAACATTTAATTGTAAACATATATTGAAATTCTGTTAACAAATTTTTTTATAAAACTATTTAAGCAAGAATTTTCCATACTGGAAAGGAAGCTGTTAAAATGTGTTGTAAAGCAAAGCATATGAAATGCGTACTTAAGAAAGTAGTAAAGAAGAATTTTTCGAATATATTTTTTTGAAATTGAGGTTAAAATCATTCCATAAGTATTAAAGGAAATATTTCCTTACATTTTATAATAACTCAGTTACAAGTTTTAAATAATATTAAAGAAAAAAAACACCACTTTCTTTTACCTTTCAGAAATATTCATAGAAAGTTAAGTACATGGGAATCAGCAGCAATATTTAAAGCATTTCACTATTAAAATAAAAGGTGCTGGAATTTGAAATGAACCGAACAGAGCATTATTATAAAATGACTCCAATTTTTGATTTAAAGGATATCTCAGAAGCTAAAAAATCATCGCATATTTGAGAAAGTATTTCAGGAAGAAGGTCTGTAAATAGAAAAGAAATAATAATGCGTAATTTTAATATTAATAATAAAAAAAATTTTACCTTAATTTTTGTAATCGTTAACCGAATAAAACTGAATTAGCTTAAAATTTCTTTCTAATGTAATTAACGAAAACTTGTGAAAATATTTCGTTCAAATTAAACGGTTCTGAGCAAACTGCTTTGGATAAAGTACACTCAAACCTGTTTTTGTTCTGTCTTTTTTGTGCGGTATATGAAAATTTCGATCAAATTAGAACATAAATGACGAAGTTATCAAAAAATAAAATAAAATAAAATAAATAATCGATTAAAAAAAGGAGCTTCAATCTTGTATATCTGACTACAGAAATATAAACAAGCGTCTAGTGAAACAACGGTTGTAGCAAAAACTGATCACCGACTGCATGGTAACTGAAAAAAAAAAAAAAAACAAGTCTAAACGACTCTAATTTTTATAGCTACTCGTGAAGATCTGTGCGATTTTTTTTATGCGGTTGTTTTTATGCGGTACCTATCATAAAAAAAAAAAACATAAATAAATACCATAAAAACAGGTTTGAGTCTTTTTGTGCGATGCTTTAAACACATTTTATTCCGATCAGAATGAAATGTTGTTTAAAAGTGTATATTTTTCACATACGTAGGACTCTGAAATATTGTCAAAAAAGAAATATATACATTTATACGTATATTTAAGACGTAATTACCAAACGTTTACCTCCGATCATGCCAAAAACTATTGATCTTAATGGCAAGTCACTGAATGTTTGGTCTCCACGAGGAGTCAGTCACTGCATCAAAGCAGGGCAGTGGAGAAAACCAGTTAGAGCCTCTCCTCTTACTTCCAACCTCCATGAGTGCTGTCCTTCGAAATTCGGATGGAACTGCGTAATGTCGTTCTATCACCTATACGGCCTTCAAGGCTCATGACAACGACAGACGCAGTCTTGCAGCCCTCTCCATGTTGACGTTCGTGGGCTTGTTCTGATTAGGTCAAACAAGTGAAATTAACCACAGCGACAAAAACAGCACGGTTTTGATGTTTTTACAAGTGAAAGCCATACTTGAAAAGTGATTCAAATTGTTGCGTTGAAAATCATCTATTAGCATAATAAATTTTAGTTTTGTATGCATTGATGCTACTGAGAATTTCAGTTCTTGAGAATTATTACTTCCTTGCAATGTTACATATAAATCACTAAATTTCGATATAAAATCTGTACGAAAGGCAAAATCAATAAGCCAAATTTTATTACTTAATTTTCCACATTCTCGATTTCCCATTTCGAGAAAGAGTTTTAATCTCAGTTAATAAATCACGAATAAATCTAAGTATAGTTAAGAAATTTACTTAATATTTATATCTGTTGAATATCCCATTGCCACCTTACATTGGTGGTGTGCAATAATAATTATGGCTGTCCTTCATCAAGATGCAATTGGAAGATATGCCCTTAGGGATCTTCTTGGAATGGAATTAACAGTTTTAAATGCTATGCCTAATATTTCTTCGCATTTAATCTTTTACTGGCTATTATTTGTTGGTGAATTATGCAGTCTATCTAAAAAAAATTGAGAATTTGTCATTTTTTGGCATAATTTGGTTTGGTTTGCTTGACTACGTTAAAGAACACAATAGTTCTTTGCCTAAGGGGAAGGACGCTTTCATGGAGGACTTTGTAGGGCAAACTGTCTTGTATACCCGTCACACATGGATAAAACCACGAAGACGCCCATGCAGCCAGCCCGTTGGCGGAGACTCGAACCCCGGACCTAACTACCAATGCGCAGCGACTTTAGGGCTCGACCTCTAGGGGGCCTATTTTTGGCGTAGAGTTATTATCAAATTTATGCGGCCTATCAGCGCCTCTGCTCCATTTATTGTATTGAAACTAATTTAAAAAATAGTAGTTTAAAATTAACGAGGAATGTTTTAAAAAAATTGAATAAATCTACAGCTCTAGCCGTTTCTTTCACACAAATCATGCCCAACGTTTCTCCTTTATATGTATAAAACCTTTAAAAACCGTACGAATAAAAAATAGCTTTGCTGTATCACTTACGTCAATGGATTCATCAAACTGAGGAGAAAATAACGAAAATCTATTAATATTGTATCGTCATATAACTGTACTCTTATATTTTGACTTATTTTTTCAATCCTCTGCATTGCAACATTTCCAAACAACTGTAGATCTTTATTTACAGCAATAATTTAGGTATCGTTCTTAAAATCATTTTAATGTGAGATTTTCAATAAATTTTCTTTATAAATTCCCTGTCAGAAAAATTTTTACTTCTTTTTTTTTTTTTTTCGCTAAAATATAGCTTACTTTGAATGCTACAATAGTCTGCATGTGATTTCAACATGGGTTTTTAAAAGCATTTTGTTGAGTTCTTTCTAAACTGAAATTTAAAATCCCTAATTTTATTTTCCTCAAGTCGCTATTATTTTGTGGATGACCTGTTCCATATTTTTTTTATAAAATTTAAAAAAGTCTCTCCAAATTCCCCTTTCTAGTTACGGTCATAGAGGCATTGTACATTAAGCAACAGCAGTTATCACTCATTATTGTAAAAAAGTAATTAAGTATCAATTCTTCATAAAATTGTTATGGCTACTAAAATCCAAAAGAAATATTCATGAAAGTGCATACTTTTCCGGACATTAGAAGTGTTAAGAAAAATTGACACTTTTTCTAGAAACGCTAATAAAATTGTACTATTATAATGGTACTACGGTAATTATGACAGTTTGTTTCCAATGTGGGGTTCTACTTATTTAATTCCAATGTTCAATCTTAGAAACCTACAAACACTAACAAGCGAATAATCGCTTGTGTGTGTGAATGAACACGTAAGACTTAAGAAGGGTTAAGTACCCTTATTTCTCAGAATAATTACAATCAAGTCCTAACTCGGATTATACACAAAGCCTCCACTTGGGCTTGAACTTAAATGATTATGAAATTAAACTAAACTAGCTTAACTAAAACTGTCTGAAAGATATAGCCGAAGCTATCAGGTTTCTAAGTAGTTGGTCCCTAAGTATTAATTAAATCGGCGAAGCCAAGCAAGGGCCTAAAGTATGGCCGAGCGTAGTAGTTCAGAGAGAAAGCAGTCAAAAGGCAAACGTGCGCTAGTGAGGGAATCAGACTCTCTCTCTCGAAGTCGGCGAAAGATCGACTTAAATAGTACTCCTACTCATTTTCATTAACTGCTTTTCTGAAATTACATTCTGGTAGGAAATTGTAAGCTAAAATTAGAATGGATAAAAGGTGCATAACGTAAAATAACTGTTAATAAAATTAGGATAAACCTTACACCATGTATCATTATTAAGTTGATTTTACGTCTCCTGTTGGCTGTAATCGACCAAAAATCGTTTAGCGATCGACCTTTGGACTTGTTGGCCATCCTTTTACAATACTATACATGTTATTTTAAGCAATGAGGTAAGGTTAGTTGTCTGATTCAATTAACAAAAGCTAAATTTTATGTGGCTTAGCGAGAAGAACAAGCGATCCGGATAACTAAAGCTCCTTATGCATCGAGTCTAGACTCTTGAAGTTCTACTGAATTTTCTTGTAACATTATTTCTTTTAATTTCTTAATTATGCTTACATTTACTTGATTTTTTCTAGCTTTATATAATAATTTAGCTTTAAATTAAAATGTAGATACAACAGAGCTTGAATTGCGTCGGAGGTCAACGGAGTCCGGCTCAGCTACTTCTCAATTTTTCTCATAAATAGTAATTTTAGCCGGACCGCACCGGAGCCCTAAACAAGAGAGCTCTGGCTCTTCTTTTGTATAAGTGAATCGCAATTTCAGAAGAAAATTTTTTAAATCTCCAACATTTTATTTTAATTATATGTAAGGTTTAAAAATCAATTCTAACTTCTGAATGTATGCCTGTCTTAGAATCAAAGTTGTTTTCCTGGAGAAGGCTGAGACTTTTAAGAAATGAAAGGCTCTAGTCACATGCTAAAGGCTTATTCTGCTGGAAGTGTAATGAATTGTAAGAGCAGAGAAGGTTTTCGTTCTCGCAAATAATAGAAGCGATCACCCTAATCGAGCACGTTCAGTGCGAGTGACTTCTCATGGAAAAGAGCACCTGCAGACTTTTTGGAATGATGTAACCAAACATGGGAAGAGAAAAATATCACTTTATAGGTCCTTCTCGAATCTAAGGAAATGATTTTCTCAGTTACATTCTGCTTGACAGCTAGACTTAAATAGGCAGAGGGTGGAGAACAGAAAGCATGAACTCTTCTCACCTTTGCTTTCAAATTCACGCATTAGTGATACTTTAACGATCTTACTATTTTTGACTGGTGTGCTGAAAAAGAATAGCCTTTGATTCTGCAATTCCGTGAAATAGTAGTTTAAGGGTATGCAATTTAGCCAAAGCCTGGCTGAGCTATGTCACAGATTTTTAGTGATATTCTAATTCCAGCCAGAACCCCAAATAAAACGGGATCCAACATTTTAATTTAAATATTAAAATTATTATCTTTCATACGATAATTTATTAACTTTTACTTCTCTGTTTACATTTTTTAGTTTGAATTTACTTATAGTCCAGAAGGGCTATTAATTTCGTTTTGGTATTTTGCGTTGCTGCACTATAAATGGCGGTTCACTCTTTAAACTGTTGCCACCAAATATTAGAGCTCTGTTTCATATTTAAAGAAGTTAAATAATGAAGAATCTGCATAAATGTATGTATGTTTCTCGCATTGTGATAATAAAACAACGATACCTTGAGCCATCCAGTTTTGAACAACGTGTGTTTCCACCCTGTTAAATAATGAAGAATCTGCATAAATGTATGTATGTTTCTCGCATTGTGATAAAAGAACGGTACTTAGAGCCATCAAATTTTGAATAGCGTAATCTTCCACTGACTATGAGCATCTGGAAGCCCGAATATGGAATTTGAAATTTGTTTTATTATCGATTTCATATTTTGTAGCAATTTAACGAATTTTTTGTTAACAAACTCAACGCTTTCAAAGCGAGCAATGGCAACATTGTACGAAAAAAAAATTATTTCCAGCGCCCGAGACTGTGTATCAGAAATTCTAAAGATATGATAATTTTAAAATTATTTTGCAATATTGCTGTTGAATTGAATTTCAATTGGGAAGAACATTATAGTTAATAAATGAAGGTAACACACAAAACGCTAAAAAAAACGCCCCGTTGGGCATAATATAAAATCTAAAAGCTTTCAGATTTTATTTCATTTAAAAAAATTATTTTACTGATTATTTATTTATTTATTTTTCCTGTATCTTGACGACTTTCCATAGGGCTCCGGCATTTCTAATGTTAGAAATTAAGTCCTGAGGTACGGTAACCTTATTGTCAAACCACATCAAAGCAAAATCTTCTTGTAGAAATGATGTGTTACATCGGTATCGATTGCGTTTTCTAAAAAGAGGAAAACGTGCAAAATTTGCATCTTTCCTGAAGCAATTTGATACATTTTCCTAAAATTCTGATGTCGTATTCAAACAAAAAGTGAAGAAAATTACACTTCATATATAATAACTAACGACCAAATAAACTATCAACGTCTGTGCCTCAAAATCTGCCTTTCTTTTAAACATTCATTAACATAAAAACAATAATTTTTCTTTCTGTACAATGAACGGTAGCAAAAGTGATCTGATTACATCTACTTACAACAATGTTTACGTAAGTTATGCAACTTTCAACGAACAAAATAGATTTTGTTCTTCTAGTGGAACTAATCTGTTGTTTTCGAAAATTTATTTTTCTTTTGAATGAAAAAATTATTTCCCCGTTCATTGAAACACTCAAGTTCTTTAAAATACAAAAAATATAAAAATAAATAAACCAGTAATACAATTTTTCATCCTTGAATTTCTTATAATGCTTGACTGAACGCAGTAAATTGAGATCGTTGAAGAGTAAGAAAACAAAGAAATAACTTTTGGAACAATGAAAAAAAGACCCTTACAAACAGTAGAACTTCGATTGCTTCAATTACGGTAATTCAAATTTTTCCGTAACGTAATCAAACTGAATGTTTCATTCTGAAGAAATTTATTAAAATCAATGCCTATTTTTTTTCTATCAATTTAATTTCTTTCTATTAAAATATTCCTCAAGTCTAATTTTTTCCTAAGGATGCTGCTTTTTAACATTTTAAGAAAGCCTTTAACATACTTTATACCCAAGTAAGATAAAAAATCTATGTACAAATAATAGTTTCCAATGAACCTCTGGGTCACCTTCAGAACAGTGGTTTAGCTACATGGGGAGGTCCGCCCCGATCACCACAGTTTTAGGGCGGCATTTTTTTCGTGAAATATTATTTTGTAGGCGATAATAAGATAGATCGTCGAGGCAGGTGAAGAATAATTAGATTCTAAACTGATATACGGAATTATACTGAGAGTAATAATAAAAAAAGAATTTTTACTCTAGATAAAGAATTTAAATAAATCCCCTTGGGATTTCAACAGCCACATACTTTTGTTACTCTGTTTTTAGTCCGTCGAAACGTTTGAGTATAATTTAAGAATATGAACTAAGTTATAATCACAATTATATTCCTCGTTAAGGAAAAAAGAGAAAAAAAAATCAGACTTTCATTTTCCTTATTTTTAGGGAAATCGAAACAGGAACGTGTAGAAAACAATCCTTTTGAATTTTTTCAGTCTATTCTAAAATACAATCTCCAGAGTAAAATTCGAAACATTGCAATAGCAGTGCAAAGCTTTCTGTCAATGGCTATAAGTGTTGCAAGTTGTGAGAAGCGTTTTCCAAATAAAAATATTTTAAAGAGTATTTAAGAGCTACAAATGCATAGTTTCCATTCAAGAAATTTTTCTATACCGTCTGCATATAGGAAGAATGTAGCAGACCGTTATAATGTCATCGATGGCTTCGCGAACAGAAAAAAAAAAAAAATAATAATATGATTTTTAATTGTTGGAATTAAAGTTTTCCTTGTAAAACAAACGCAAAGTTTTCAATTATTTCTGTAGATGTCATTTTGAGACTTTTTGTAGTTTTTTGTTTGTATATCAAGAGGATGGCAAACTCGGGGATAGCCCCGGATGGATGAATGCTTCCGTATCAATGCTCATTTCGTAAGAAGACAATCGTTTAACTTGACAAAGCCCTGTCACTCGAAGGCGCCGTTCAGCTATGGGAAAGATAGCAAGCCAGTTTTTCCATTAACATGCTATGGAAAACGCCACCATAGCGAATATTTATTGCTTAGACTTTCTTTGACCATAGTGCATTTCATGCTCTTTCTTTTAGAAATGGACAAAACCTTTTGTATGTTAACGAAAGGTCATTTTCTTTAAGGGGAAGGGCATTTTTTGAGCAAACTGGAAGATTCCTCTTTTGAAACTAAGAATAAACTTGAAAGGAGTGTGTCCAACAACTTATTCTATAATTCAAAGAAAATAGGAAGAAAATGTGCCAACGCATGAAAAATGTTTTCGTTCCCCTCAACCACCATAAGCGTCTTTAAACCCCAAAATACTTTCAAAGAAAACTTCTGACAAACCTAAAAGGTTCTGTGACAAAGCTTCCTTCTTTCAGAAAGGGTTGCCACTGAATTCTACTTTACAAAGAAAAATTCTAGTCAAAGTACGTAAAGGAAAAAAATTTACAGTTGAATTTTTTTTTACTCGGCAGTAATGCTGTTTTAAGATTTTATATTTGAGTGTGCGTACAAAATAAAACCTGAATTTTCACCCGAAATTTGAATATTTAATTTTTAAGAGATTTGAATTACTTTCAACTATTTTTCAGTATATAAATGGCATTTATATGCAATCAGTAGGATGAATAAAAAAAGTGTCAACTAAGTTTTGATCTGATTTGACATGCTTTTCAATATATTCATGAAATTCATTATATGTGCATTATTTGCCCTTTTTTATTATTTAATTCTTATTTCATTTAGATAAAACTTTTCTTTCCTTACACTTCATTATAATGTTACGTTTTCCCGAGTGATATCTTTAAATTACACTTATGACGCTTTAATGCCTTTGTTATGCTTTTAATTTCTTGATTCTTGAAATACAATTATTTAGTTGAACTGAATGTTTATGAAATTTATTTCTAGTAATAAGGAAAGTAAGATAGTAATAAAAAAGTGATGTTAAGAGCTTTCAAACATTAGCAATTTTTTTGCACTTCCTACCATGTAATCCTTCAATTTAATTTTCTACGGCCTTGAAACAAGACCCAACTTTGATTACATACTGCTATATATAACTTAAGCAAATGAACTTAATCTGGCAAATCTGAGATAGTTTCGATACCCATTACTGTACTATTATAAAGAATATTTACATTATAATTAGTCCACAACCTGTTGTGTAAGGAAATAATATAAGGTGAAATCACAAAGTAGAAATTATCTACGAATAAAATGTTAGTATTAAAGCATGAATCTGAAAAAATGTGTGCTAGAAAGTTATCACAAATTATAGTAAATTTAAAATTAAATATTAGAGATAGGTACAGGAAAAATGAAGAGACATTTGAAATTAATTTAATAGACAACGGCGTGAATGTAGCATTCTGTGTTGAAAACAAATGTTTTTAAATAAATGAAAAGAAGCCTGAAAAATTAGTAAATACAAAAAAATAGAAAAAAAAATAAAAGTTAAAAAATATCTGAAGGGTTTCAGATTTTAAATTACGTCCAAAGGGGCGTTTTTTTTTTAACATTTTGTGTGTTACCTTTATTTATTAAATATCATTTTCTTCGCACTTAAACCATAAAATTCAGTTCAACAGCAATATCGCAAAATAAATTTAAAATGAGTCTATCTGTAGAATTTCCGATACAAAGTTCCGCGCGCTGGACGTAAAAAGTATTTTTTTTTTCGTAGAGTGTTGCCATTGCTCGCTTTTAAATCGTTTCAGTTTGTTCATCAAAAATTCGTTAAAGTTTTCCAAAATATGAAATCGATAACAAAACAAAGTCCAGATTCCAAATTTGGGCTTTTGGATGAGCATATTCGGATGGAAACTTACGTTATTCAAAATTTTATGGCTTTAGGTACCGTTGTTTTATCACATTTGGAGAAATATACGCACATTTACGCAGATTCTTCATTATTTAATTTCTTTAAATGTAATACAGAGCTGCAATATTTGGTGGCAACAGTTTGAAAAGTGATAAAGCGCTTTTAGTGATTCGACGCAAAATCGCAAAAAGAAAACAATAGTCCTTAAGGGACAAAGCTCCTTTGGACCAACAAGGGCAGAAAATAGAACTAACACAAGAGCTAATCAAAAGACTACTAACTAATCATAGAAGTAACACTAGTGAACACAAGAGAATAAAATAACTATCAAAATAAAATGTGAGGTACTATAGTAAACACAAAGCGCATTAAAATTATAATGAGTTATATATATTTCTATCATAACTTATAACAGTATGGCTGTACTGTACAAATATTAGTGGAAAAGAAAATGAAATGAAAATTGTTACGCAAATATTTACAAATAATAATTATTTTATATAAATAGCATGTAAATATTTGTAATATTACAAGTTAGGTAACTGAAAAGCATATGAAACTTTTTTTTGCAAATAATGTTATTGAAGTTCTCAACTAGACTGGAAAACGTAAACGTATCAGAGTTGAGAGCCATCCAAACGATTATTCGATACCGAAGTATGTAATAAAATGTTAGAAATATTTTTTAATTAAAATAATTATGCAAATATTTATAAAAGTGAACAGTTAGATATATTTATTTAATATGAACCGGGTGCTTATAAATTACATTAGTGATAATATTAAAATAAAATCTTTCCTTTTAAATTTCTCAAAATGAAGTTTCACTCTGAAATGTAAAGTAAAGAAGTTATGCCATATTTACTAGTAATATTCCTGAGATATTGCAGTTTGCTAGGCAGCATCAATGATAAATTAAAAGTTTACGTTTGAAGAACGGCGATGCTTCTCAGTCCGCACAAAAGGGCCGTAACAGTGTAACGCAATGAAACGAATATAACGCAACGGCCGTGTGGAAAATAGAAAGCCTAAGCTATAGACGCCCTAGCCGTTAGCGATACGGTTAAAAATCTGCATTTCAGCAGAATTAAAAGTCTGATGATAACACCCCATTACTTCCTTGTACATCTATTAGACTATACACACTTTTGCTGCATTTCATTTAAACTTATTTAATCGAGTTATTCTAACTTAATTTATGTCTCAAAGGCAATTTTTTCATTTAAACTTATTTCCTCGAGTTATTCTTAATTAATGTCTCAAGGTAATTTTAAAATGCCATCAAAAATTGCAGATATTGAAATTAAATGTCCCGGTCAATTTTTTTCGTAAGGAAGTCAAACTTCCTGTAATTTTATTTTTTTCATAACGAGTATAAAACTTTTCCAAATATAAGTATGGGAATCTGAAGACAGCATTTAAAGTTAGATTTCGTTATTTATCCAAAAGTAACTTTTTTTTTAAATTTGAAATTGCCAAAACCCGAATATTTTCTCCATTTAAAACACTTCTGCAATTGGAAGTATACGTCTACGACCAACGATTACGAAATAAAGGTCGACAAAAGACTAGGCATTTTTAGCAGAATTATAATTAAAATTGCTTTATTTCCCCGTGCAATGCAGCGCGTGACAGATTTTAAGAGAAAACTACGCCGGGAAAGTAAAAAATAAAAAAGCACGTGCATTTAACATTGAATGAAAGTTTATCTCTGTAATTGATATTTAATTTGAATAAACTAAATTGACTACTATATTAGCCGTAGCCATATTTCTACTCTTTTTGCTTTCCAGAAACTGCTAGAACTGTCTCGATTGGCCGATTTAAAAAGCTATAAAACCCGATGTGAAATATCAGCACAGTTGTTGTTGTTGTTGTTTACTTAGCTGCTGTAATTTTGTTGATCAGATTATTCTCTGCGCTTTGGATAGCGTTTTATTTAACGTTTTGGTAATTTAAAAATATAGCTACTGATTAAATTTGTGATAATGTGATATTGAACGAATATTTTTGAGGACAAATCCAACGTTTTGTTATATTTCTTGTGATTACAATAAATTTTATTAACTTTTTTACTGGGCTTGTGCATTCAATCTATTACGAACCTGTACGCAAGCAACACTTTTTGGTGTCAAAAATGGGATTGAATGCCAATAACAAGAGCGATGGAGGAGCAGTTAAGACAGCTGATCGTAGCCTTTGCTGCATTTAAAGAAGAAATGAAAGAATCAATTAAAGAAGAGGTGAAAGCCGTTCAAGAGAGGATGGAAGCTGGTCAAGAATCCGTTAAAGAAAAGATGGAAGCTGGTTAAGAAAAGACTAAAGTAGGTCAAGAAGAAATGAAAAGAGAAATTACCTGCATAATAGAAAACAAATTTGAAGCTATGGAAAACAGAATATACGCGGCTGATAATAAACTCAGACAAAGTGAACAAAAAGTTTCTTCTGTCAAAGAACAAATAGAAAGGAGAGTTTCTGCCATGGAACAACACATCGATTACGGAGTTTGTTCTGTGAAAGAAGAAGTAGAAGACAGAGTTTCTGCCTTGGAACAACAAATTGATGACAGGGTTTCTGAAGTCTCCAAAGAAGTTGATACTCTAAAGAAATTCTCAGCAACGGGAGCATTTCTGACGGTTTTAAACTTTTACCGATGCCTGTTTGTCCCTCCCTGAAGTTATCCACATATGATGGGAAGACCTCTTGGCAAGTGTATGAGACACAATTTTCTATATTGGCAAAAGCAAATAGATGGGATTCCCAAGCTAAGGCCTGTCATCTTGCCGCTTCTCTGAGAGCAGAAGCTGCAGACATTCTTCAAACTCTTCCAGAAAACCAGAGACTCTGTCCAGCACGCTGGAACTGCGCATTGGCGAAAAGTGTTTAAACGACTACAGCAGGCTTCAATTGAGATCGCGTCAACAGAAGTCCACGGAGACTCTCCAGGAACTTGGGACAGATGTTGAAAGGCTGTCTCATCTTACTTTTTCAGAATGCCTGACAGAAACAAAAGAAACCCTGTCCATGGAGTACTTTATCGACGGCATGCGGGATCCCGAAATACAGAAAGCTCTAAGAATGACGGATGTGAACAATTTAAAAAGCGCTGTAATGTAAGCCATGAAATTCGAGGCAGCCAAGCAAGCAACTCGTAGAAACCGCCACCCAGTCAGAGCTATGGAAGTCCACGAGCCAGTGGATCAAGTGATGGCTCGTTTAGGTGCTTTATCCAGACAAGTCAAGGCTTTGATACGGAGTAGGAGTGAGAACAAACTGACTCTAAAGTGTTGAAAATGTGGTTCTGAAGGCCACAAAGACGGCATGCGGAACACCCCAGGGCACGGAAAATAAAACAGTTGATTTGACCAGACAAGTCAGTGCCTTGAGACGGAATAGGAGTGAAAGGAAACCAATCGTAATATGTTGGAACTGCGATGCTCAAGGCCACATACAAAGGAACTGCAGAACACCTCAGAGCACGGAAAATAAGACAGACGATTGAAACAAAAAATTAAATCCCATGAGACGGAAAATGAGTGACAAGAAATCAAACCTAAAGTGCTGGAACTGTGGTGCTGAAGGCCACGTACAAAGGAACTGCAGAAGACCCCAGGGCACGGCAAAATAGGACTATTTACCAGCAACGACACAGGAAACAAATTAATGACCATATCGCGAAACGGGGGCTTGAACGATTGTGAAAAACCTCATTTTAAAGCGCTCAGGATTTCTGCAGTGAGTGGTAACAGTAATGGACTATTCATCAGTGGGCATGTTGATGGACTTCCTTGCAATATGATAATTGGCACAGGAGCTAATGTTATTATCATTCGGAAAGATTTAGCTCAACAATTTAAAGATAAACTCATTTGGACGTGTTACCCTCCAGACTGCGTCTGATGATAAAATCGGCATAAATGGGAAGTTAAACGTAAACATCGCGTTTGGAAGCGCCGCCTATTATCACACGGCATATGTGGCAGATATCACAGATCCTTTTATACTCGGATTGTACTTTTTAAGGAAATACAATTTTCCTTGGACTTCAAAGACAACAAACTGCTTTCACATCAAAAGATATAACTATCCATCATCAAAAGGGATCTTCACCTGGAAACGCCGATGCCTTGACTGAAAAATCCTGATCAGAAAGTTGCCGAAGTCATACTATGGTAAAAAAGAAACACAAGACTACCGGTTAATTTCCATCCCAGATGCTCATCGGTCGTGATATTCGTCTGCCTTGTGATCTTTTGTTTGGTCGCTCTTCGGATGCGCCTTCATCGCCTGAGGAGTACATCCAAGATATTCAGGCCCGGTTTGAATTGGTGCACAATTTTGCATGGCAGCGAATCAGCTTAGCAACGGAGAAGATGAACACCCGATACGACACAAGAGCTACTGGGCATCGATTCAACGAAGAAGACAAGTTGTTGTTGCGGAATCCGAGTCGACACGAAGGACTCTGACCTAAACTACAGTCACCTTAGGATGCTCCTTACACAGTCCTAAACAGACTGAACGACGTCGTGGTTCGGATCCGTAACTCATCGAACTCTAAGCTTAAAATCGTTCATTACGACAGGTTAGCTTCTCACTATGGCCATAGTACGTAGTGTATATAATGTAAATAGCATAGGACCACGGTCCTTTTTGTTTCTAAATTTGTATTTGATAGCATTTGATTTAAGTTACTTATTGCAGTTATTGTTCATGTTGTTTGTTATTGTAATGTAATGTGTATTATTGTATTAATGCTTTAGTTGTAAATATGGCTTCCTGTCCAGGGACTGGACTGCCCAAGACGTGCAGTCCTTGGGAAGGGGGTAATGTTACGAATTTCGTATTTAGTTAGACTTTTTTAGTAGAATTATAACTAAAATTGTTTTATTTCCCCTTGCAGTGCAGCGCGTGACAAATTTTAATCGAAACCTACGCCAGAAAAGTTAAAAATACAAGAGCACGTGCATTTAACATTGAATAAAAGTTTATCTCTGTAAGTGATATTTAATTTGAATAAATATAATTGACGTCTATGTTAGCGGTAACCGTAATTCTACTCTTTTTGCTTTCAAGAAACTGCTAAAACTATCTCGGGCGGCCAATTTAAAAAGCTGTAAAAGCCGGACAGAAACTTCTCAGCTCAGCTGTTGTTGTTGTTTGCTTAGCTGCTATAATTTTGTTGATCGGATTAGCTTTCTCTGAACTTTGCGTTGCTTTTTATTTAGCGTTTTAGTACTTTAAAATATAGCTGCTGATTATATTGCAGGATTTTATTTTATGTTTTACGAATGTTTGAAGAAAAATCCAGCGTTTTGTTACATTTCGTGTGATAAGAATAAATTTTTTATACTTTTTATCCGACTTGTGCATTGAATCTATTACGAGCCCATGCGCACGCAACAATATTATATAAATAAATAGATATAGGTATAGATATGTACACTATTTGGAAATCCAGATTGGGCAATAAAAAGATGAGTATATACAACTAGATGTAATAGCAGTCCCATGTTCAAAATTTCAATGTTCTACCGCTAATCATTTTTAAGGTATGCGATATATATTTGTAGTACCTATGCGCATACAGACTTTGCGAAAAAATCCATTTTGAATCTATTTTAAATCCACTTTACCATACGTTTTGGAAATAAAAGGAGTCCCCTATTCTGTCCGTAGGTACAGGTGTAATGTAAAAAAAAAAAAAAGTAAAAAATCTGAAAGCTTTCAGATTTTACATTGCGCTTAAAGGCGCGTTTTTTAACGTTTTGTGTGTTACCTTTATTTATTAAATATTGTTGCTTGCGTACAGGTTCGTAATGGATTGAATGCACAAGTCGTTAAAAAGTTAATAAAATTTATTCTTTTCACACGAAATAAAACAAAATACTGAAATATTTCCTCAGAGATATTCGTACAATATCACAACATCTCAAACGTTAAACAGAATTCAATTCAAATCAAATAAAATTAATTCATTCTCACGGCGAATTTGCTACAATCAATCACAGCATTAAGTAAACAAACAGCAGTTCGCTTTAAGCAGCTACAACTGAGATGAGGTGCTTTAATTCGGCTTTTATAAGCTTTTCAATTATTTACTAGAATATTCTGGTAAAACGTCGATTTTTCTCGATATTTGTGGATGGCAACAGTAATTACGAGATGTTTATTTATTAAATATTAAATGCAAGCGCTCTTTTATTTTTACTTTTCCAACGTAGCTTTCTCTTCAAAAATCGTCTGCGTTGAATGGGAAAATAAAGCAATTTTAATTACAGTTCTAAATAAATAGCTAAATAAATACGAAATCCGTAACAATATCAAGTTTTTCACACTTAAACCATAAAATTCAGTTCAAAATATACCGCAAAATAATTTTAAAATGAGCATATCTTTAGAATTTCCGATACACAGTCACGCGCGCTGGAGACAAAAGATTTTTATTTTCTCCCTTCCGTACAGTGTTGCCATCGCTCACTTTCAAATCGTTGAGTTTGTGAACCAAAAATTCGTCAGAGTTTTACAAAATATGAAATAGATAATAAAACAAAGTCCAGATCCCAAATTTGGGCTTCTGGATGCCCAATAATCGGGTGGAAACGTACGTTATTCAAAATTTGATGGCTCTAGGTACCATGGTTTTATCACATTGAGAAAAACATGAATACATTTATGTAAATTCTTCATTATTTAATTTGTTTAAATATAATACAGGGCAATAAGATATCGTGGCAACAATTTGAAAAGTGATTCAGACTTTTAAAGGTTTCGACGTAAAATAGCAAAACGAAATTAATAGCCCTTCCGGGAGAACGCGCTTTGAGCTAATAAAAACTACAATAGAAGGATATAACGAAAATTTCGTAACAGCAGAAGTAAACGTAAAAATGCATTTAACTAAATTTTTAAAGCTGAAAATTTCTTTAATTTTTCGCCCGTTCAAAAACGAAAGTTAAAGATAGCGAAAACCGAAATTTTGAATTTCGATGGGAAAATCAGATTGGCTTTCGTTTTGGAGCCAACTGAAAAGATTTTCGAAGACGATTATTACCGGCAACTTCTATTTCGTTATAAAGTGCATTTGTTTAAAGAATGTTGATTTCATTTATAGTAAGCATTTCTGATTAGAATTTGAGACAAAGCTGTCAAACATAAATTTATCGTTTAGTATGAATAAATTTATTTAGAGGAATTTCGTGCTTAGAATTTCTTCCTTTCGTCGAGTTAGTTGATGTTGAAACTTTCACAACCGCGAAAATCTGCTAGTTATTTAAAGCGTTCAAAAGGGGTGCGATGTAACTTTATCAACCATTTCTACTGGATTATTCGCGTTGAATTTTGCAAAACACGGATAGCAGGTATTTAAACCTATTGAAGCTAGTACCGTGAAAAATTGGATGTGTTTTCTTTTTTTTTTTTCGTACAGTGTTGCCATTGCTCGGTTTCAAATCGTTGAGTTTTTAATTAAAAATTCTTTAAAATGTTACAAAATATGAAATCAATAATAACACAAATTCCAAATCTGGGCTTCCAGATGCCCATATTCGGGGCAGGATTACGTTATTCAAAATTTGATGGCTGTAGGTACCGTTGTTTTATCCCAATGCGAGAAACATACATACATTTATGCAGATTCTTCATTATTTAATTTCTTTAAATATAATACAGGGGTCTAATATTTAGTGACAACAATTAGAAAAGTGAATCAACGTTTATAGTGAATCAACGCAGAATGCCAAAACGAAATCAATGATCCTTTTGGGCAAATTGCCCCTTTGGACTAGAAATTAATAATAATAATATATTTTTTTATTTTACAAATGCAAAACATTAGCACTTAAGCCATTACTTCACGAGCTCTCCAGTTTTAATAATAATAATAATTAGAATGAATTCGGCAGCGGTTAAAATGGACATTTCCTTTGAAATATGATACCCGAAATTTCTTGTAATTACAGTACTTCTTTTACTTCGTGCAAAGGAGTAAAACTGATATCCTAGTTTGAATAAGTCTGAATTTAAACTTGAAAAGTCTTGGTGCACCAGAGGAGGGGTTCATTAAAATCCAAGGGGTACAACGACAGCGTTTTCTATTTCTTCAGTATTCGACATGTCACTTACTGTGATCGCAGTGGTATCTTTAAAATGTTCTAATACCTCTTGTTCCGGAGCTGGCGATGAAGTTCGTGCGCACGTATCAACCAGCGTCAGTAAGTCATCCTGATGTAAAAGTTATTTGGCTCATTTTCCGAGACACTGTGAAATCGTTTTGGTCAATATCGGTTCTTAAGTCCAAAAGGAAAAGTGATGAGTTCAAGAGCAAGCATCTATGTTTAATTCCGAGACCTTCAAAGAATACCTTTCCTCTTTTTTTTTTCACTTATACCAAGAAGTAAAGGGCCTTTTTTGTTTTATATTAAGATTAAGACAATGATGAAGATTAAAGCAATCGTATAATATGAAAAAGTCTGCTATAAACTGTAAGAAAGAATACAGCAATAGAAAATTAAGAACATAAAGATTTGAATAAAATGAACAATATTGAGGAGGGGAACACCATGAAGTTAGTTCCAACAACAAATGCAACTGTCTTCAACCGGAATTTAAAAACTTTGTTGATCAATATCACAAGCACATCATCATAGGAGACTTAAGCATTGTTCAGGACCTGCAACTACGTCAAGTTATGCAACTAGGAACCAAATTTCGTCCCACATTCTCACTGAGAAAAGAATTTTGTACGCAACAATTCCACAACGATCTCAATAAATTTATCATAACTATCAGTAATCGCACAAGCCTACCCACCACTACCTTTTTAGAATGGAAAACGGCAATAAGTAAAGCATTTGAGCATACGTTGATTAAACTTCCCCAGTTATCAGCATTACACAATAAAAAACTTCTACTCACTCAAATTAAAAATCTGCAAAATATTTTTATAATCACCAAAATTGATAAAGCCAGCAATAACTTCAGTATTTGTTGAAAAAAATTCTATTATGATCTTTTGCACCAAGAATTAAATAGTTCTAGCACTTATCAAAAAATTAAAACTAGCTCCAAAATTCTATTAAATAAGTTTAATGCTCTACATAAAAGACTGAACCTTCATCCTAATAAAATTAATAATAGATTTACTAATCTGTATGCTTTACCCAAGTTCCACAAAACACCAATTAAATTTAGATTTATAGCAAACAGCACTAAAAGCTACTTAAAAGAAATCGACTATAAATTTTCACAAATAGTAAAACTCATCATGAAATATATCAATGATTACGATTTTCAAGGATTACATTACAACTGGATTATTACTAACAATGAAAAAATTATCAACACTATTAATGAAATAGAAATTCAAAATATTCAATGCTATGATTTCGAAAATTTATATACTACACTTCCCTTAGAAGATATTCTAAGCAGCTTGCAAGATCTTCCAAAACTGTTCCCACAAATTTTAAATTTTATTACTAAGGACAATTGGACCTTGTATCTTAAAAGCATCCTTTTTAATAATTATATTTTATTTAATAATACTATCTTTAAACAAGAAAGGGGAATTCCAATGGGAGGTAACAGTTCAAGCTCCATTTGTGGATTATTCCTCTTCTCACGTGAATTTAATTTCCTACGTTCGCTTAACAAAAATGAATACCAGTATTTTAAGTACATTTTTAGATACGTAGATGACATTATTGCCTTTAATAATTTTGGAAAACTAAAAAATACACAGATTTATCCTTCCAACCTAAAGCTTAATATCACTAATAGCCAACAAGACGAAATTGTTTACCTTGACTTACAGATTAATAACTTTAAAGATATTAAAATTTTCGACAAACGTCGCGAATTTGCCTTTCCTACTTTAAAACTTACTAATTGGAAGTCCAATATCTCGAAAAAAATAATAATCAATACTATTCATTCACAAATAATCAGAATAAAAAGAATTTGCAACAACGCGGACAATATTAAAGAAGATTTACTCCACTTAATTAAAATACTCAATGAAAATCAAATACCTAACAAAATCATCCAAACAGCACTCAAAAAAGCTGGCATTTACCCTTTTATTTTTTAAATCATATAATTAAGATAATGATACGTTTACTTAAATCTATTACTAGAAGTTAAATAGTTGATGGCCAATCTGTGTGATTTAATGTACAAATGTAAAATAATTCTCGGTCTCATTGAACATAATATCACCGTTACATTATATTCTTTTAAAAGTGATAAATTGGAAAAATGTCTATCTCTGTCACTGAAAAAATGGGCTAATTCCTTTTCAATACAGTGGCATGAAAGCCCGCTTGCCTGAAGAAGACTGTTAAATTCTACTTCCTTTTTTTCCCAATCTTTTGGCCAAATTATTAGCAGAAAATACGATTTCTAGCCATTTTGAAACATTTACACCAAACTCTTAGTTTTTCATTAGAAGGACGCCATTTTTAACAACCGGCCTTTCAAGTTGACACCCCCCGGCCACGGGTAACCTTTTCATTCGTCCAGAAAGTTTTAGGCGGAACTATGCCTTCACTACGTCACCTCCCCCTGTAGGTTTGGGATTGCAAAGATTTCTTAGCTAAACTTAAAGCCCTGTAGAATTGCAATGCTTTCTAGTAAATTCAACACGTTAATTTTTCGGCGCGACTTCAAGAAGGTGAGTCTTATTTTTATATCTTCTTGCAGAAACATTTTACACAAAAGTGTACGTTTTTTCTACAAGGTTTAATATGTTTAAAGTACTTTTTTCTTCAAATTTAACAGCTTCGTTACTTTAAGCAAGAGGGCCCCCATTTTTTAGATTTTCTTGATTTCTTCGGTTGTAATATAGGACCAATAGTGTTTCAGAAATTAACTATAAATTATAATTTATGATTTATGGTTTCATCCTCTCTAATACTATTTTAAATTTAGATTTCTGTAAATTTTAGAGGTCTTGAGGCGTTTTAACAATATTTGTTACCTAGCTGCCTCTTTTTATTCTAATTAATTATTGTTTTGTTTTAGTAGTACGTTTCTTTTCTTCCACGCGTAGGGAAAAGGGGCGTCCAATTGAGACGATTTAGATTAGTATTGAAAGATGTAATAGATTTTTAAGTTCAGTCAATTATTTGACGCGGTATTGTCTCAATTGGTCGTCAGTTGAAACGCGTGGAGGTAATATTTCAATGGAAGGGGCACGGTTTCCTTTTCCCCTGACGAGACAACTATGCAACTCTCACTGAAATATTACCATTTTTGTTAATTGTATACCTTGTTTTTATTGCAACTTCAGCTTTTCCCATTTTGCCAAAAAATTACAATTTTCTAGGCATTATTTGAGTTATATTTTCATGTGAATTTTTGCTTATGA
>KK112068.1:92327-104644 GCA_000611955.2 Stegodyphus mimosarum | reverse complement strand
AAGGGGCTACCAAAAGTGTCTCCCAAAGTACTATTCAGCGAACATTGCTGCGTCTGGGCCTCCGAAGCAGACGCCTGGTTCGTGCACCTATGCTGACTGCTGTTCATCGACGGCGAAGGCTAGAATTTGCACGCCAGTACAGCAGCTGGACGTCCACTGAGTGGCGACAGGTTGCGTTTTCGGATGAATCGCGTTTTATGCTCCATCGGACAGATGGACGTTGGCGTATAAGGCGTGAAACCTCTGAAAGGAACCACCCTGCAACCATTGCCGGAACGGTCCAAGCTGGAGGCGGGAGCATTATGGTCTGGGGAATGTTTTCCTGGCATTCTCTAGGTTCACTGATCATTGTGGAAGGCACAATGGATCAATACAAGTACGCATCTGTCCTTGCGGACCATGTTCACCCCTACATGCGCATTGTTTTTCCTCAGGATGATGGCATCTTCCAGCAGGACAATGCGAGGTGCCATACAGCTGCCAGTGTACGTGCGTGGTTCGAAGAGCACCAGGATGAGTTTACCGTCCTCCCCTGGCCAGCAAACTCACCTGACTTAAACCCAATCGAGCATCTGTGGGACCATCTCGATCGAGTTGTTCGCGCCATGGATCCTCAACCGCGTAATCTAGCGCAGCTGGCCACGGCATTAGAGTCGGCATGGCTCAACATCCCAGAGAACACCTTCAGGTACCTATGTGACTCTCTTCCTGCACGTCTCGCAGCAGTCCGCTCTGCGAAAGGTGGTTATTCTGGCTTTTAACAGATGGTCACATTAATGTGACTGGACTGTGTAATAGAATTATAAAATTGCAGCTAGATGCGCAGTTTTTACAAAACCATAAAACGCTATCGTTCAAGTTTTAACTTTTTAAACAAAATTTGATATAGATATATTATAAGTTTGAATCATTTTATGTATGCTCGTAAGTTTTAAGTAAACTTAAGTTATTGTACTGATAATATTTTTAGTGTATTAGTAATAGTATATTTAGTGTTTCTAGACGAAAAAATTACTAAAAATTATGTTACAAATTTGCGCTAAACTTCATTAATATTAAACTTCTCTCGAACAGGCTTATTCGTAAGTCATATATGCATATGCAGTAATTTTGAAGAGAAGAGGGAGATACAGGAGGTGTGGATGGTAGAAACATTCTTTTATTTTTTCCCCAAAAGTATGTTTCTGTGCACAAAGGCCAAATTTCTGTGGACAAAGTTATGCTTGACAAACAGTTTCGCTGAAGACACAAAGAAACTGGCGCTAAATGCGCCTGTTCTTTAGTGGAATTTTACATTTTTGATGCCTAAAGAAAGTGCAGCTGCGGAGAATAAGCTTGGAAAGCAGCGAATTAATGCAGCTAGTCTAGTGTAGTCATTCTGAACCAGGTTATAACCCGATTTAGAACGATTTAGCTTCGATTGGTTAACTTTTAGTTTCGATTTGTAAATTTGAATTTATTATTGGCTGAAGCGTACAACATGGGCGTAATGTAATTCATTTTTACTTTCAGCGCATAACAAGCTTTCGTTTAATATCTATTTTGCATGCAAAATTTTCACAGTATCTAAAAGACGAAAATAGCAATTTAAAGTGTCAATCAAATGTCTCTTTAAAAGTCTAAATGACTTAGCAACCCCACTCTCATTAAGAATTCAGACTCTTAGGAAAAAAAGAGGGCAAGAGCAATGTTGTTCAGTTCGTAGTTTCTGAGCACTTTCTTTTGGGGTTTGGTTTATTTTATTACAGCAAAGCACATGAGGCCTATCTGCCTAAAGAATGCCTTGGCAGAAAACTTTCTAATGTAAACTGGCTTACATTCTAGTTACACATTGGGGAAAATCATGAAAACGCTTTTGCAGCAGCTCTTTCGTCGGAATTGGAATTCAGATGGAAGTACCAGCTTTCTACAAAGCTGCTGGTGGGTGAGCATTTTCTTTTATTGTGTATTACTGTATTTATTTCTACTTTATTAATGTTGCGACGACGAGCGATTAAAAACTAAGATTTGTCATCGTTTATAGACACTCTCGTTTTGAAACGCCAGTGAGGCATTTCAGAGATTACATTTGGAGTTTTGCAATGACGTTTTGCGTAGTAAGCCTAAAGTTGACTATACTCATTTCCCAGTTTGAAAAGAATAATACTACACAAAAAATGTAAAAAATTGGTCCGAAACTGCACTTTTCAGGAACACCAGCATACACATTTTTATCAATACAGAAGATGCTTCCTTGTCGGGCGCCGAATGGTCACTCATCCAAAAATCACTTAATTAGAAGTATGACTTAATAACAAATAAATAACAAATTGTTTTTTGTCGAAATATCGCTGTAATATGTCCACTAGCAGCCGAGCTGTAAAGTTGATGCATACTGGCAATTCGATCTGGATTGAATTCTAAACGATCAAGCTGACTGCATGGACGTTTTCATAGTTTTTCCTATGTGCAGTATGAGCAAGTTTCTCTCAGAAATTCCTCCACGAAGATATTCTTTCGGTTAAACAAATAGCCGTAGCATGCTTTGCCGCAATCAAATAAATCAAATAAATGTCTGTAGTATACTTTTAACGAATGTACGCAGATTTTCTTCCTCTGCTTCTTTATTGAGGGCGTGCTTATGAACAACAAATGTTAGTTGTTCTGTGAAAAGACACGTGGGTACACAAAAGTACCTTTTAGGATAACTCAACTGGTTATTATGTTTCGTAATATACCATAATATTTTGCAAGAGATTCTTCATTCACACATTATAGTAAGGGATCATACTTACATAGGGAAACTAAAACGGAGAATAACTGGGAAGGTTTATCTGAATTTCCAATATGTTATCAATAAGGGATTTCCAAAAGGAAAAAAAAAAAAAACATCGATATCGTATCTTTAGAAATGTGTACTTTATTAATAAGAATTTCCGACCACTTTCTCACAGAAGCGATAAGTCGTATGGCAGTAGTTTTATAGACGCTACAGGATTTTTTTTTTTTTTTTTACTTACTTTAGTCTTATGCCAGGAACCTTTTTGCAAATGCGTTATAGGAGAATACAAGGTATTTTGACCAGTTTTGCCAGAGTCCTACGGATACTTGAAAAATCCGAATAATTGGGTTGCCCTTACATGAGACAAAAATTTAAGTTTGGATTGCATAAATTTTAAATAGAACTTTAATGATTTCTAGGGTGAGGTGAAATAAATGTCGTTGAAGGAGATCGGTAGAGTCTATGCTGATCTAAATTTAAGTCTACACCAATCTAAAGATTTATTTAAAATCTACGCCCAGTTTGAGGTTTCATTTTTTTGGGGGAGGGAATCTAATTTTAGTTTTACATTAGCATGATTCTCTTCCGGTTATGCAGCCTTTTTATCTGTAAGCCAACTATCTAAAAAGTACGTCAACTGGTACACTTACTGTAAAGCGATAAAGAGAATTTTGCTTAAAATCACACTTTTGACGACAAAAGTAAAGAACGAAATTACAGTGAGTCTTCTCCTGACGAGGCACACCAGCGGCTGAGCGGTAAAGTCGCTAAACACTGGTAGCTCAGGTTCGAATCTCGCGAAAGGGCTGGCTGCATGGCCGTTTTAGTGGATTTTCCCATGTGTAACGCGCATACGAGCCAGTTTTCCTCAAAACGTCTTCCACGAAGGCATCCCTTCTATTAGGCAAGTAGCCCTCGACTGTTTGCCATAATCAAATAAACCAAAAACCATATAAAAAAATTCTCCTGAGGAAATTTCTAAAAATGGCCAATTTTCTAGAGAACATAAATAAGCATCACTGTTGACTTTCGTAATATGAGCCTCCAAGACGATAATTTTCAGACCCGATACTAGCACATAAAACAACTATTCAAATATCCGAAATTGCTAAGTATTTCTTTTATGGTTTCTATTTCCTCTATAATGTTTTATATTGCGAATATTAACCCATTTCTTTTTTTTTCTCCCACGCCCCTCACATTGTTTTCTCCACTGCATTGTCCATGTTTTCATGTGCCATGTTTTCATTACGAGGAATCGTTTCATAAGGGTGTTCCTTCATAAAGATGCCTCTATCCTTATGTATAGTGGGTTAAAAAAGTATTGGGGCGAAACAAATTCCCAAGCACTTTTAAGGGAAAATCAACGGTTTAATTTTATCCAAATATTTTTCGTTCATGTCGTATGACTAAATGAAGTACAAAATGTTTAAAATTAACTTCAAATAATTTAAAATAATTATAAACTTTTTCATCTGGGATGTAATCTGACCAAAAATATGCTGAGACATGCAGACATAATTTTTTATAAAACTCTGTAAGGATTGCTTAGTAATGTGTTTAACTTCCTTTACGTTTTTGACTGCATTCAACATTTTAGGCATAAATTTCACCAGCTTTGCACAAAAATTTTCCGTTTTTTCCCGCTCTGATATGAGTCTTTCTCCTGATATGAATCTTCTTAAGTTCATTGTTGTTGGAAATTTATTTAATTTTTTTTGTTCGAAATCTAAGTTCATTATTGTTGGAAATTTTAAATTTCTAAGTTCATTGTTGTTGGAAATGTTGGTCTATTTTGCAAATGATTCCAAATGTGCTCGATAACATTGAGATATGAAATTTGTGTTGAGATTCTGATAACATGTAAGTAGTTATGCAAAGTCCACCGACTGCAAATATGAGCACGTTTTCGGATATTATCCTTAGTAAGTTGGCAATTTGATAATATGCCTATTTTTGAGCGCTTTGTTTCAAAATATTGTTGCGTGCGTAAGGTTTCGTAATAGATTGAATGCACAAGTCCGATAAAAGGTTAATGGAATTTATTCTTAGAAAAAGAAATAAAACAGAACGCAGGAATTTTCCTTAGACATATACACAGTCCAGTCACATTAATGTGACCACCACGTACTTTCCATGTCAGAGTTAAATAACCAATCAAGGCAGGTGGCAGCACAGTGCAGTTGAGCGTATATAAAGGGTGTGTGAGGGCTTCGGAAAACATTTCAATCGTTGGCGTAATGCAGAAACGAAGCGATTTATCCGACTTCCAAAAGGGCATGATCATTGGCTTTCGGGCCAAGGGTAGAAGCAGTTCCGAAACGGCTGAGTTTGTGAACTGTTCGCGTGCCGCCGTGGTAAAAGTGTACCGTGCATGGCAAAATGGGACTGTCCAAAATCAGCGACGTGGCAAATGTGGTGCACCACGGGCCATAGATGACAGAGGCGAACGACGGTTGCGGAGATGCGTTCGGGCAGATAGACGGGCTACCGTTGAGCAACTGACCACCAAAATGAACCAAGGGGCTACCAAAAGTGTCTCCCAAAGTACTATTCAGCGAACATTGCTGCGTCTGGGCCTCCGAAGCAGACGCCTGGTTCGTGCACCTATGCTGACTGCTGTTCATCGACGGCGAAGGCTAGAATTTGCACGCCAGTACAGCAGCTGGACGTCCACTGAGTGGCGACAGGTTGCGTTTTCGGATGAATCGCGTTTTATGCTCCATCGGACAGATGGACGTTGGCGTATAAGGCGTGAAACCTCTGAAAGGAACCACCCTGCAACCATTGCCGGAACGGTCCAAGCTGGAGGCGGGAGCATTATGGTCTGGGGAATGTTTTCCTGGCATTCTCTAGGTTCACTGATCATTGTGGAAGGCACAATGGATCAATACAAGTACGCATCTGTCCTTGCGGACCATGTTCACCCCTACATGCGCATTGTTTTTCCTCAGGATGATGGCATCTTCCAGCAGGACAATGCGAGGTGTCATACAGCTGCCAGTGTACGTGCGTGGTTCGAAGAGCACCAGGATGAGTTTACCGTCCTCCCCTGGCCAGCAAACTCACCTGACTTAAACCCAATCGAGCATCTGTGGGACCATCTCGATCGAGTTGTTCGCGCCATGGATCCTCAACCGCGTAATCTAGCGCAGCTGGCCACGGCATTAGAGTCGGCATGGCTCAACATCCCAGAGAACACCTTCAGGGACCTATGTGACTCTCTTCCTGCACGTCTCGCAGCAGTCCGCTCTGCGAAAGGTGGTTATTCTGGCTTTTGACAGATGGTCACATTAATGTGACTGGACTGTGTAAAACTTTACTTTCTAACTTAGCATCAAATGATTTTAAATGTCACGGTAAAAAATTCCATCAAAGATAACTATATTCAACACTTTTTAGATAATATCTAATTGTATTCAAATTTATTTGCGATAAATAATTTAAGTTTCACAATGACTGGTATATAGGATTTCCTTCATTGTTAAATATTTAAGAAAAACGAATGGATTTTTTTTCAAACTTGAAATAAGTATTTTTTATTACATAATGTTATTTGAACGAAAGAACACTTCAACGGATAAAACTGGAAACATAAATAAAATCCTCTAACGTTCCATAAAGTTTGGTGAATTGCATATTGATGGATCGACGAAGAAGGCCCTTAAAGTTAATCACAGATGACATTATCCTATAGATTGATGAAGTAATTCACAGCAATCGCAGAGTGACTCCGAAACTGCAGAAATGTTGATATCAGTGTACAACAATTTGCCAGTGAAGAGCACGTGCAAATAGTTGTTCCGTGGGAGGAGCAAATTTATATTTTCCAGCAGGACAATGCGAGGTGTCATACAGCTGCCAGTGTACGTGCGTGGTTCGAAGAGCACCAGGATGAGTTTACCGTCCTCCCCTGGCCAGCAAACTCACCTGACTTAAACCCAATCGAGCATCTGTGGGACCATCTCGATCGAGTTGTTCGCGCCATGGATCCTCAACCGCGTAATCTAGCGCAGCTGGCCACGGCATTAGAGTCGGCATGGCTCAACATCCCAGAGAACACCTTCAGGGACCTATGTGACTCTCTTCCTGCACGTCTCGCAGCAGTCCGCTCTGCGAAAGGTGGTTATTCTGGCTTTTGACAGATGGTCACATTAATGTGACTGGACTGTGTAAGTATACATTATGACGCAATATAATCAGTAGTTATTCTCCAAACTACTAAGAACGTTACAATACAAAGCAATGCAAAGAGAAAGCTAGTCCGATCTCACCGCAAATTCACTACAATCAACAACAACAGCTCACTAAACAACTGAGCTGTCTCTCTCCGACATTTTAAAGCTTTTAATTGGCCGCGACAGAGTTGCAGTTTCAAACTGGCGGCTCGCAAAGCGTATGCAGTTCCCGAAGTAATTTTATGTGAACCGCGAATCCATTTCCGTAATGTATTTGCTGAGTCACTTCAGTTCCGAGTTTACATTATTTTATTACAATGAAAACAAATATGAATAATTATTTATTATGTTTTTATTAACTTTCATCAAAAATTAAAGTTACGAATTTTTGCACTAGGAATAATCTTTTTGTTCAGGAATGCTACATGCTAACAGCTCTTTTTTCATAGCTGAAAATTAATACGAACCCGATAAGGATGAGCATTTACAATTCATGATGAATATAATTCCTCATAATTTCTCTCCACGGCTACGGACTTTGACAGAATCGAAACGCCGAAAATTTTCATAACAGGTTTAATTTTAGTTTAAATTAAAGTAAGTTATTTAATGATTAATAAAACATGTTAGTATTATTTGAAATAAATATCATTCTGAAAATGTAATGTTTAATTCTCGATATATTTAAATTACAATGTGTATGAACGAAAATGTCTTATATGTACCAAACTTTAGATTCCAGATATAAAATAACGAAAAACTCGAATTTTTTCCTTTGGATATTATTATTGTTGATAATGCATATTTTGATAAATATTTAGTAGAATTTAAAATTTATTTAAAATTTTTTTATGTTGCTAATAAGTAAAATTCATTTCGTTAAAAAAAACTGTCCTGTCATTGTTTTCAGGCCGCTCATTTGGTCTGCATGAAATTGGAATTTGAGATCACTATTTTAGGACATGTATGGGTATATTTGTAAGAAACAAAGATTCTTCGAATTTCCGGTGAAATACAATTGAAAAAAACTTTATAAGAGGACGTGAAACAAAATTACGCCACAATTTTTGCAAATTCCTAGTTAATTCAATGCCAAGAAAATTAACAGCACTTAATGAAAAGGCTATCGGGCCAAATATTAATTAAATAAAAAATCAAGGAATTATGTGTAGTTAATTATTTTGAATCTAGTGCATGAATATTTTTAATGCGTTCAGTTAGAACCGAAGTGTTTAATTGATTTTCTGTTTCTAATGCCAGTAAAAAACACTTTTTTTTTAACATTTTCCATCATTGTACCATTACATGAAAATAATATTAACTACACATTATATCATTTTGCTTGCAAATAACAAAGCTTTTTGACTAGTATATGAAAATTTTGAGGCTGACTGTAAATATTGTTAGGGACTTTGTATTTAGTTAGCTATTTTTAGTAAAATCATAATTAAAATTGTTTTATATCTCCGTGCAATGCAGCACAAGGTATATTTTGAGAGAAAGCTACGCTGGAAAAGTAAAAATGCAGGATCACGCACATTTAACATTTAATAGATATCTCGTAATAATTTATACTTAAATTGAATAAATATGATTGACTACTGTGTTAGCTGTAACCGTAATTCTACTCTTTTGCTTTCCAGAAATCTCGAAAAGCAAAGAACTCTCTCGCGTTCATCAAAATTTCGGATTCATCAAAAATTAAACAAGCACGTTACGAATTCAAGTTTTTCAAAAAAATTCAAGTTTAAAATAATAAAATTTGGCGCTCAAATAATGGGCATATTACCAAATTGCCAACTCACTCAGGATAATAAACAAAGTAAAAAACTTAGATTTCCAACAAAAAAAAAACACACATGTAACACATGTAAGACATTTTCGTTCATACGCATTGTAATTTAAATATATCGACACATAAACATTACATTTTCAGAATGATATTTATTTCAAATAATACTAACATGTTTAATTAATCACTGAATAACTTACTTTAATTTAAACTAAAATTAAACCTGTTATGAAAATTTTCGGCGTTTCGATTCTGTCAAAGCCCGTAGCCGTGGAGAGAAATTATGAGGAATTATATTCATCATGAATTGTAAATGCTCATCGTTATCGGGTTCGTATTAATTTTCAGCTATGAAAAAAGAGCTATTCGCATGCAAATGCATTCCTGAACAAAAAGATTATTCCTAGTGCAAAAATTCGTAACTGTGCTTGTTTACTTTTTGATGAGTGCGAATGAAAGTTAATAAAAACATAATAAATAATTATTCATATTTGTTTTCATTGTAATAAAATAATGTAAACTCGGAATTGAAATGACTCAGCAAATATATTGCGGAAATGGATTCGCGGGCAGCGTAAAATTACTTCGAGAATTGCATACGCCCCGCGAGCCGCCAGTTTGAGACTACTATTCTATAACATTTATATTTGGTGCTTTAGGAGGTGTATTTAATTCATATATTGAAAACTATCGGTTTTTATTCGATAGATGTTAATTTGTTGACTTTATAAGAAGACGTATATATCAAAACAAATACCGGATGGTCATAAAGAAGCTTTGCCAATATTTGCACGTCTAGCGTTCGTTCCGGCTAACCGATCTAGATGAGATTGCAAATATAGTTATTCGGAGGTATGCGCTCGAGATTCTGCGAATGGTAACACAGGGGCGCTCACGGTTACGGTTATAGTTATAGAAACTCGAAAATGTCGAATGGCAATGCCAACTTTTTCCGATCGCAAAATGTTCAGCGCATGCGAAAACCCTAAATAGCTTTGGAACGGTATCCATATGTCCAAAAACGGACGTGTTATACATACACAAAAAAGAGTTCTGAAAACCGGCCAACGAAACACGATCTGAGAGCATTCAGAAAATTTGCATATAACAGAGGCAAGATACCAATCACAGAACGCCGATCGCAAGATATTCAACGTAAGAAACCGGCAAAATACCAGGCGGGTACGCGAAATCGTCATTCGGAAACTCGCACATGGCGACGAAATTACTCTTCCTGGGAAAGTTCGTGGTGAATTGATAATACTGCATAATTAAAATGGGATGAGCGCTACTACCGGAATTGCATAGGCGGAATGTACTCAATGGCATCGTTTGGATGCATGATGGTGCACCTCCACATATAGCGAGGTGTGTTAAATGTTCCTGGAACAGCACTTTGGTGATCGCATCATCTCACTCCATTATATTTTTCCGTGGCCTCCGCGATCCCCCGATCTGACGCCTGTAGATTTCTGGTTTTGAGGATGTCACAAATCCAGAGTTTACCTGTGCAATCGGCAAATTTTGTCGGATTTAAAGGATTCTATACGGCGTGAGATTGCAAACATCCCTCATGCCATGTCGCATTCAGCGGTATTGTCCACCATCTCTCGATGCAATACATATTTGCCCGTGATGGCACTCATGTGGAAAATGTTTGATCTAAATAAAGGTATTCTTTTGTCTGATATGTGTTGTCATCAGTGATTGGTGTTTTGTCATATGCAAATTTTTTGTCTCTGTCATATGCAAATTTTTTGCGTGCGCCCAGGTCGTGTTTCGTTGACCGGTTTTCAGAACTCTTTTTTGGGTATGCATAACACGCTAGTTTTTGGACATATCGGTATCGTTCCAAGGATGTTTAAAGTTTTCGCATGCGCTGAACATTTTGCGATTGGAAAAAGTTGGCGTTGCCCTTCGACATTTTCGAGTTTCTGCAACTATAACTGTAACCGTGAGCGCCACTGTGTTGCCATGCACAGAATCTCGAGCGCATACCTCCGAATAACTATATTTTCAATCTCATCTCGATCGGTTAACCGGAACGGACGCTAGAAGTGCAGATGTTGGCAAAGTTTCTTTATGACCACCCTGTATACTGCCACAACAATATTTTACTATGGCTTGAAAGTTTTTTTTAAAAGCTGTAGAGACATTAGGTATTTATTTGGAAGCAGGAGTGATGAAAATGACGCCTTCTCCGGAAATCGAACTACGGACCTCTCTTACGCGTCGAGCGTGCTGACCACTACAACACGAAGGCATGCAAAGAAGGCGGGAGGAATACTTTATAAAGCGATGGTCCGGTTTACTACATATTTTAAAATTACCATCATGTCCAAAGCGCACCACCCGCTGAGTGGTAAAGTGTTTGAAAACATGCCCTCGGTTCCATTCCAGACGAACGAGCTGGAGTTATGTGAGTTTTCGTGGTTTTCTCCATATGTAAAGTGGACGAGCCAATTCCCCTTAAAAAGTCCTCCAGGAAGGCATCCACTCTTCGGCAGATAGCCCTTGCATGCTTTGCCATGTTAAAAAAATATCAAGTAAAAAATACTAGATTTGTCACTAAACATAACCTTATTCAAAAACTGTAGGGGTGGATTTTGATATTTGTTTGCGAAAGCTAGTGTTCTTTGCATTGACAGCAAATACGCGGAAATTTTTCTGAGCAGATCGCTCAGGAGAATTAGTTTTTTTTTTTTTTTTAAACATTTCTTATTGTTTCTTCACTGACAGGCTTATTAAACCTCTGACGCGGAGGCTTCTAATTTTACTGACCTGATTTTAGGATAAGTTATATTCCTAACGCTTCACCGTACCTCGTGTGCAATGGAACGCCTTCAGTGTAATGTAGTACATATAGTTTATTTTCAATTAAATTCGTCTTTCTGTATTTCGAAATAATGTTATGAGCTGTAGATTCATTTACATTCATGTATTTTCTTTTTAGATTTTTCATAATTCCAATAATGAATTACATAAATTATAAATTTTCTAATGTCGACAAAAATTTCAGAAGTTTTTCGTTTCATGCTGCAACATAACGCTTAAACAACGAATTTCAAATCAAAGTTCATATGAAGTTTGTAATCCTTTTATGCAGTTAATCTGCCACAGTTGGCTATTTATCACACTTGTTTCCCAATCCAATACTGTGGAACTTCGGAGTTATACTGGATTTCAGCAGGCGATGTATTGGCCTGCTCTTGCCAGTTCCTTGATGTAACCGAAGTTGGGCTAGACGGTTGTGAATCCGTAGGGCGATTTTTCTCCCGTAGAGGTACATCTGAAAGGGGAAAGAAAGTACAGCACCTTGCTTCTGGATGCTAGCTGCTAGGCTGGTATGTTCCAGGGCCAGGATTCCAGGTTTTCTTTTTCTTCAGCCCTGCTCCCGGGGTGCTCTTCATCAATATTGGGGGCGGAACTGAGCCAAATCGCACTGTAAACTGTTAGGTGCTCAAGGCGCTAACGACAGGCGCAATCTGGTGCCCCTTGACACGAGAATTCTCGTGGGCTTGGGCTGACTTTTTCAGACAACTAAATACGAGTAACAACAACACCAATGTATAACGATATATATATA